>CAUYQG010198654.1:0-16957 GCA_963574415.1 Tarsius wallacei | reverse complement strand
CACCCCACCCCCCCCACCCCACCCCCCCCCCCCACCCCACCACCCCCCGGGGGGGGGGGGGGGAAGAGAGAGAAACTGTATTGCTGTTTTATGACCTGGCTTTGGGAGTCATGAATTATCACTTCCACTGCATTCTATTTATGTAGACATCCACCAATGTTTCATGTAGGAATTCACCCATTATCTGGGGATGAGGAAATAGAATCAGTCTCTTGATGGAGAGTAGCAAGGTGCTGGAAGAGAATGTGAAAATAGAAATATTACTATGGCCAATTTTGGGAAATACAAACTGTTACCATGGGTCATCATGATCACATTGTATTTTAAACTTGCTAGAGTTTTAAAAAATAATAATATGGAATTTTTTGACTTGTGATCTGAATAATGAATTGGTAGTATTGGACAGGGCCCAGAATGTTGGCGCTAGGGGGATGGTATTAATTAAAGTATTCTTCAGAGAATTTAAAGATAGGAGCAATAATTTTTTTGTTGTATTTGTGGTGTATTTTTATAGAAAGTGACAAAAACTGAACTCAAATTGATTTTATCAAAAAGGAAATTTATTAACTTATATAACTAAAAAATTTGGAGGACGATGCTGGCTGAGTATACAACTAGATAAAGGTCTCAATCGATGTTGTCAAGAATCAGTATGTCCCCATCTCTTAGCATTGCTTTTCAATTTTTCTCATGAGGCTCTCTTCAATCTTGGAAAAAGAAGCCAATGGTAACTCTAAGTTTATATTTTGCCAGCTTAGCAGCTCCTATTACAATAATCTCTTTTTCAAAGATTTCAGCAATTGTTCAGAGTATTGAGATTTGTTGGGTTGCACTTAGAAAAAATAATTACGAGTGTACAATTCCATGAGTGGTTATGACTCTGATTAGGAAATCTTGAATGATGTACACATCCACAGAGCTAGAGATTGGGTTGGACTCATCCAAATCCATGTTGAGAGACGTAGTCCACTTTGGACGAATGCACATAACTGGTATGTATCAAGAAGGCCTTTCATAGGAACGTAGAAATACAATACTGATATAGGCACTGGGTCCCTGTGGAAAGTGCGTTTTCTGACTGTGATAAAGGAGGTGGCTTTGGAGATCATCAAGAAAATACTGAAATACCCAAGGATCAATGCCACAGGAAAGAAACTTAGAGCTGATGCTTATTGATTGTTTTAATGAGTTATGTATCAACCTGACTTCATTATTAAGTATTTCTTTGATACATAGTTATGAAAAGTTAATATATGCCAGGAATGGAATTTTATATGCTTAGCTAGGATTGTAGCTTGAGTTTAAGTGAGAATCAAATGTTCCTGGGCAGGTCTGGCAGATGTGTGGGGTGTTCATAGAAACCAACTGCATGAGAACCTCAGAGCCTCTTGGGAGAGATGGTAAGTTTGAAAGAAGGTGAAAGTCATCAAAGTTGCAGCGTGGTTTCTCCCATTCAGATCAGTTCTTCAAGCCCAGAGTCCCTTGATTTATATATGACCCCAAAGAAAGCAGCGGAATTAGAAGTCAGTATTGAAGAAGCTGTAAGACAAGTAGCACTGCATTGCAACCTCCTGCAGCCGAGAGAATCTCCAAAGAGAGAGAAACAGTCTCCCACTTTGCTGATGAATAACTGAGTAGCTTCCATATCTTGAGAACTGCAGTGTCTAGAATATGGCAGGAAACAACAGCTCCCAGTAAATTACAGCACGCATAAGTTCAGGCTAGAGGGGAGAATATTTATTTATGAGCTTGTAGCTGATATTCTTTGGGTACTTCAAGACCATTTTTTGAAACAGAGAAGTAAATCATAGAATGTGAATTTTTATAAATGGGGGGGCAAATTGCATTACATGTAGTTTAGTGTAGTTCAATAATTTTCAGTACATTGGAATATACTATTTGTCCTTCATCAATGTGAGGGACTGTGGAGTGGACCAGAATTAAGGACACTTAAGCTTAAGAAGTTTGAATTTTAGACTGATGCATTAAAAACTGTAATAACGTCCAGGAGTATGTTGGAAGTAGACACCATTATTTCTCAAATATACTGATTACATAATCTGCAATTTAAAATACGATGCTCATAATTATCTAACGGATTTTTGGAATGTTATGTCAGAGGTGTCTGGTCTTGAAAAGAATCCCACACAGAAGATGATCAAATGCACTTTTCTCTGAACTACTCTATTCTCACATACATTACGGAAACTAAGGGAGCTTAATTAGCATTGTGCTAGGCCAGAAGATATAAAAGAATAAAATGTTGAGATTACAGAATAGTGGACTATAATAAAAATATATTTAAAAGTGTAACATAGAGAAAAAAATAAAAACTGGTAAGTTCACAGAGGAAGACATTTGAAGTTGTCTTTGAAAGATGATTTGAAGTTCACTAGATATCAGGGATAATGGGGAAAGACCATTCAAAATGGAGGAACAGTAAGGCAAACACATCAGTCATCCCATGTTTGGGTATGGAGTACAAAGTGTTGGAAGTAATCAGGGGAAGTGTGTAGAGACTTATACTTTGCTTATGAGTTGAAACTTCGTCTCGTGAGACACAAAAAAATTTAAATGGGAAAATGACATAATTTTATTTTTGTCTCGGAAAGATTACCTTGACTTTTTTTTTTTTTTGAGTTGGGGTCTCACTCTGTTGCCCAGGCTGGAATGCAGTATATGACCATGGCTCACTGCAGCCTTGAACTCCTGGTCGCAGGCGATCCCTCCTGTATAGTAGTTGGGACTATAGGAGCATGTCACCTCAACTGGCTAATTTTTTTTTTTTTTTTTGTAGAGGCAGGTTCTCGCTATGTTGCCTGGCTATACTTTGTCATTATCTTGGAGGACTGGAGATAATCAAGAGGAGGAAAAAAAAAAAGACTCATTAAATCTGTTACTCATAAGTCAGTCCAGAGGGTCAGACTCCAAGCAAGAAATGATGAAGACCTTGATCAGACCAGTGATGGTAAGCTGAAAGGAAGAAGTGAAATTTTGAGAAAAACTAATCAGTTGTGTATTCATCAGGCAAATCAGATAAGTCACTGTATACTTTTATTTACCTAATTTTTATTATATATACTTTGACATAGTTTTACACATTAGGTGGATAGATGTGTTGTATTAAAGGACTGTTACAAGGAAAGTGTACCACTCTACTGCAAATTGTCTAATTAGGTGGCAGAAAGTAGCAGTACTTTCTTTGTTTTTTTTTGAGTTGGAGTTTTACTCCTGTCACCCAGGCTGGAGTGCAGTGGCATGCTCATGGCCACCACAGCCTCGACCTCCTAGGCTTAGGCGATCCTTCTGCCTCAGCCTTCTGCCTCAGCTGGAACTACAGATGCATGCCACCACACCTGGCTAGTTTTTTGTTTTGTTTTGTTTTTTGTGATTTATTGTAGAGATGAGGTCTCACCAAGTTGTCCAGGCTGTTCTTGATCCTCCGGGCTCAGGCAATCCTCTCACCTCAACCTCTCAAAGTGCTGGGATTACAGGCTGAGCCACCCCGCCCGGCTAGTCCTGTTTAGGATTTGCTCTTGGTTTATTTCAAACTTCGTGAAGACAGATATAGTTCAATAGTCTATTGTATTTTACTATAGCATGGTTTTTATTTGGGTATGCCAAGAAGTTATGGAATAGTTGTCAGTATGATTAACTTTTTGAAGAAGTTGAATTAAAATGTTCAAATAAGCTGCCTTTGTCAGAATTTACATAATATGAGATTCTTAAGATTGTTTTATTATACAACCATAGCTAAAGTTTTAATATCACATTGTGATTAAAAGTATAAATATTCAATCAACAATTTTGGAATAGGTGCCGTATGACATGAGAAAACCAAATTATGAAAGTATGGTGACCTTCTTAGCTTTGTTCCTGTAGTTTTTCACCCTTATTTAAATCAAGTTCTTCAACTGAAAGTTTAGTCCAACCTTAGGTTCTGGAAACAATTTTGTTCCTGATCTGGGAAAATTAAGAAGCCTTAGAAGGATAGCTTGGAAAGATCTACGTTAAGTTGAGTCTTTGGAAAGATTTTACTCGGCTCTAATATCCCTGAGACCAAGCTGTACCTTGTATCACAGTTTCAGTAACATGCTTTAAAAATTAAAAAAAAAATTTTAAAATTTAAATATGTGGAGTACAATTCAGATTTAGGTATACAATTGTTCATTATGCAGGTACCCTTGTTGATGAGGTGTGTCCCCCCTCCTCTGGCAGTTTCCCTCAACTGCCAATCCCGCCCCTGTCCCCGCCAGTGTCCTACTACTGCTAATCCCTTTCTTACGGTATTTAATAATTATTTAAGGTCTTCTTATCGGTGAGAACATATGGTACTCTGTTCTTTGTTTCTGTGATAGATCAGTGAGTATGATAGTCTCTAAATCCATCCAAGTTGCTGCAAAGTCCATATGTTTGTCCTTCATTATGGCTGCATAATATTCCATAGTGTACATGTACCACATTAAAAAAAAAATCCAGTCCTATGTCTTAACCTTTGCTTTGATGTTTCTTCTAGTATTTCTGTTTCTTGAGATTATGACTATGACTTTATGTCTAGAATTGAAGTCCTCATACTCTGGGTCCATGCTGTCTGTTACTGGGACCCTCAGACAATCCAATTATCTTTCTGTCTACATCAGCTGCTTCCAGGTCGTCACCGTATTCTGTGGGCTGCTTACTGTGAAATTCACTCCCATTCCTGACTGGGAGCTGGCTCTTATTGCTGGTCTCTTTTGACTTGTTCTATTCATCTGCAGACTGCTCTTTGGCTCCAAAAACAAAAATACCACAATCTCCCATATTTGCCCTAGGATAATAGTTTTCAAGCAGTTTCCCCCAATTCTGTGGAGGTAGGTTCAAATAGTCTGTTTACATTAAATAAAATTTTTGATGATTATTATTATACAACCCCAAAGTGTTACCCCTATGGCAGTAGGCATGGATTCTGAAGTCAAGCTGCCGAGGCTGAGTCCCAGCTCCAACATTACTCACAGTAGCCTAACAAAAGCCGAATAACTCCCAATGTTTTAGTTTATAAATCTATGAAATTGTTGTAATTAAAAAATTTATTGTGGGATAAAATGAGATTACCTATGTAAAGATCTCATCACATTGCTTGAAACATTGTATAGCAAATATTGGTAGTTGGCCACCTAACAGTCACTCTCACATTATTCTTGCAAAAGTAACCCAATTTTGATCTGTTTACAACGTATTCAGTCCCAGGAGCTAAGTCAGAATTTGCCTACACTGCATACAATCTCATTTCCTCCCTCCAGTGAAGGGTTTAGGGTTGGGTGTGTGAATAACGAACTTAAGGAAAAGTTTTGTTCTTAAAGAGTTTCTGACGACAACATTACTTCCTAATAAAATACGAGAAGGAAAGTCCTTCTTAATTTTGCTCTGCCCTCTTCCTTTCTGCTTGGAAGTCTGTCATGGGAAAACTTGCCAAGTGGGGAGCTGCAGCCACTATCTTGCAACCCTGAAGTAACAAGATGAAGAATTAAGATCTATTTATCAAGGAGAGTGGAAGGATAGGAAGAGTCTTTGTTCTTGATGTCCTTGTGGAGCCACTGAGCCAACTCAAGACAGCCAAATTGTGGTCTTTTTGTTAAATTTTCAAAAGTTGTTATAGCTTAAATCAGGGGTTGGCAGATTGTGCCCTGTGGACTAAATCTGGCTCTCTGACTGTTTTTTAAATAAAACTTTATTAAAACACAACTTCACTTATTCATTTACAAATTGCTTATGACTACCTTCCTGCTACAATGGCAAAGTTGTTTAATGGCAACAGTGATTGTATGGCCCACAGTGCTTAAAATGTTTACTATTTGGGTCAGGCGCAGTGGCTTGTGCCTGTACTCTTGGCTACTTGGGAGCCTGAAGCAGGAGAATCTCTTGGGACCAGGAGTTTGAGACTAGTTTGGGCAACATAGCTAGACCTTGTCTCTAAAAAATGAGAAATTAGCCAGATGTGTTGGTGTGTGCCTGTAGTCTCAGTTATTTAGGAGGCTGAGGCAGGAAGACTGCTTAAGCCCCAGAATTCAAGGCTACAGTGAGCTGTGATCACAATACTGCACTCCAGTCTCAGTGACAAAGCAAGATGTAATCTCCAAAAGTAGAAAATTAAAACAAAAATTTGCTCTTTGACTATTTACAGAAAGAGTTTGCTGGACCCTGGTTTATAAGTGTTAACTTATCTTCTGCTTAAGGTTGAAGGCATCCTAGTGGACACATTGAAAAACTTCAACAAACACCATCTGTTATTGTTTCAATAAAACAAACATACAGACAAAAACACGTGCACCAGAGTAACTCCTCTACCAACCCCAGTGTTCTACATAAATCTCCTCCCGTATCCTCTTATTTGAAGAGTAGCTTGAGATGATGAGAAAAATAGATTGTAATAAACAAAGAATTCTGTTCCCACTTTGCAGATACTCATCTGTGGGAATTGGGGCTTTTATTTATATTGTAAAATTAGACTAAAAAATTGGAAATAAATTTTATGTAAAGCTTATATAAGTCTGCATTTGTCATACATACCTGTGATTTCAAAACTAATGTTTATCAAAAATACTTTATTCATTATAAAGAATTTGTAATGTATTATTATAAAGAATTTATAATGTATTCATTATTTTCATTATGAAGATTTATAATGTGTTATTTTGTAACGTATAATATAGTATATATAATTTTTATGTAGTCTGACAAGTTCATGAACTTATCCTAGAAGAAGTGGTACATATCTCATTGCTGAATATCACTATGGTCACTTTCAAAGTACTCCTCTTGGGAAGCTATGCACTGACATCAGTGCCTAGTCCACCTGTCAAAGCAATTTTGGAACTCTTTCTGGAATGGTCGTCAGAACTGTCATTGCGAGATGATGGTATTTGAATTAGAGCAACAAACAAACATTAAATTTCTTGTTAAACTTGGCAAGAGTGGAATTGAAATCAGGGACACATTAGTCCAACTTTATAGGGAATAATACCACGAAGAAAACGGCAGTGTACAAATGGATTAAACGTTCTGAGAGGACAAAAAGCGTCACTGATGAAGAGAGGTCATTAACAAGCAGAACTGACAGAAACATTGCAAAAATTAGTCAAATTGTGCATCAAAATCATTGACTGGCTGGGAGAAGCATAGCAGATTGAATAAACATTGAGAGAGAAACAGGAAAATCTTAACTGAAAAATCTTGGCACAAGAAAAGTGTGCGCAAAAATGGTACTGAGTAGCTCTTAATTCATGACAATGTGCCAGCTCACACAGTACTGTCTGTGAGGAAGTTTTTAGCCAGTAAACAAATAACTGAATTGGAACATGACACCTGCTCACCTGATCTGGCCCCCAGGGACTTTTTTCTTTATCTGAAGATAAAGGAAATATTGAAAGGAAGACATTTTGATGACATTTGGGACATCAAGGGTAATACTATGACAGCTCTGATGGCCAGTCCAGAAAAAGAGCTCCAAAATTGCCTTGATAGGTGGATAAGGCACTGGCATTGGTGCATAGCTTCCCAATGGGAGTACTTTGAAGGTGACCATAGTGATATTTAGCAATGAGGTATGTAGCACTTTTTCTAGGATGAGTTCATGAACTTAATTGTCAAGCCTCATATTAGATTGAAGATAGTAGAGTCAAATTGTCCTTATTGGAATTTATTTTTGAAGCCTAAACTGTTGAATCAATCATGGGAAAAGAACATAAAATAAATAGATGATTGGTCAAAAATAGTACACATCCTTATTTTAGGTATTCTACAAGACTCTTGATTGCATACAAGACTCTTGATTGCATATGACAAAACCTACACAAACAAAAATACTCAAATTTGCTTTAGGAAAAAAGAAATTCAGTGGTAGACTGAAAAATCTAGGATGTGAGAGGTGTCTGGCATGGCTAGATACACAGGTCAAATAATGCATTTATAATCTCTCTTTTTCTTTCCTTCCTTCCTTTTGATGATCTCTTTTTATTACTTGCTTAGCTTTTCTTTGCAGTAGTTTCATTCTTATCCAGGTTTTCTTCCTATGATGACATGTGTTAAGTCTTGAATAACATCCTACCTATCTAGTAATTCCTACAAAAGTCCCAGGTATTATTCTCTTCCTTCTATTGCTACGGACAAGGGGACCTAGTTTACATGTTCATTCTTTAGAACCAGTTGTTAGGTCAGCTCCAACCAAGTCCTAAAGACTGAGAGTAGGGTAAGGGCTGGCCTTCTGAAAGGAGGAGGTAGCTTCTGTCACAAGAAATTAAAATGCTTGGAAGATATTTATAACTGTGACTTCCTAAGTGCATGATCTTGGACAAGTTCTTGATCTTTTTGAACCATAACTTCATTACCTGCTATTCATAGGAATAGTTACCCCAGAGATTTAGGTTGATAATTAAATGGCATAAGGTATTAAAGATCTTCACTAAGTAGTTGGCATATAGTAGGTACCCTTATTACATATAATTCTTTCCCTGCTTTCAGTAGCATGGAAATAAGATTTGTGAATAAGCCAAGCGTAAAATAGGTACTGCTCTGAAATTCCTATCACAATGTCACTTTCCTTTTGGTCGCATACATTTATAAACACAAATTACAAACAGCTCTATAATATTTTCTATAGGTTTAGGTTTCTTCTGAAACAAGCAGACATATCCTGGAACAAAGAGGGGGTAATTTAGCTGTTGTGTTCTTTTAGGAGTTTACAATATTCAAGTAACTCATTTAGCTGCTTGTTGGAAGACGTCTTACCCTCACTGCCCATGTCAACAGTGTCACCAGGGATAGAAATGTTTGAAGGAGTTCAATATCTGTTATGTCCCAGAGAAATTTGCCACCCCAGGCATAGAACTCAAGAGAACTGTGGGACCATCAGTCAATGTGTTGATAAATAATCCACTGCTCTCCTGTTTTGTCCTATTAATGTGAGGACAAACGCTGTGGTTATATTGACACAACTGGAGGAAAGCACAGAGATTTGAATATGTTGTTTGTCAGAATGAAGCCATAGTTATGTAGCTTTGCAAGTGCTAAAAGCAATTAGTGGTAACTGATCTTGACCATCAAAGGAATGCATAAGAGGCAGGTTGTGTGGTATCCTTTTAATTCCTGATTGATTTTTGCTGTAGGTTGTGTTTTGTAACTTTTAAAATAACAAACTGTGTGACAATAGCTTTTCTTCTCACATGTATTGTGATCCTTCATTTCTTGGTCCTGACATAATCCATTAGCAGCTGCAAAACAAGCCTGGATAAAAGCACAGAGCAGGTCAAGTCCCATTATAATGAAAACCTTTGTTTAACAAAATGGTTCCCAAGTCTCATCTGTGGCAGAATTAATTCAAGCAACACAGAAGAAAGCATTTTGGTACCATAAAGTATTTGGAGATCCTCCTTGAATTCCTCTTCAGTAATTATGAAACCGTTCATCGCTCATTCAATGGTTAAAAAATATCTATTGTGTCAACTGCCTGGCACTGAGTTCATAGCAGTGGACAAAACAATATCCCTCCTCTCAGAGACATTCTATTGGAAGGCAAACACAATTGTATTAGTTTACTCAGGCTGCCATAACAAAATGCCACTGACTGGATGGCTTAAACAACAGAAATTCATTTTCTCACAGTTTTGGAGGCTAGAAATTCAAAATCAAGGTGTTGACAGGTTTGGTCCTCTTGGGGCCACTCTTTCTTTGACCACCTTTTCGCTGTCTCCTCCCATAGTCTCTCCTTTGTGTGCAAGCACTCCTGCTGTCTCTTTGTGTGTCCAAATTTCCTCTTCTCAGAATGGATTAGGGCCCACCCTCATTTTAACTTACTCACTATTTATTTATTTAAATAGCTTTAGGGGATACTGATGGTTTTTGGTTACATGGATGTATTATATAGCGGGGAAGAACTCTGACCACGTCTGTCTGTGCACATTGTACCCAACAGATGATTTTTCATGCTTCCACCTCCTCTGCTCTTCCCCTTCGGAGTCTCCAATTTCCATCATACCTTTCTATATGCCTTCACAGTTCCTTAGCTTAGCTACCTTTTTATAGGTGAGAACATGTGGTGTTTAGTTTTCTATTCCTGTTATTTAAGATGATGGTTTCCAAGTCAACCCAAGTTGCTGCAAAATACATTATTTCATTCTTTTTTTTATGGCTCAATAGTATATCATTTTGTGTGTGTGTGTGTGTGTATAATATTGTCATTATCCACTGAACAGTTGATGGGCATTTAGGTTGATTCTACTTCTTTGCAATTATGAATTGTGCTGTGATAAACACTCAAGTGCTGTTGTCTTTTTTGTATAATAAACTCTGTTTCTTTGGGTACATAACCAAGTCGTGGGATTGCTAAATCAGACGCAGAACTACATTTAGTTCTTTGTGACGTCTCCATGTCCATTTTCATAGAGGTTGTGCTAATTTACACTCCTACCAACAGTGTCTAAGTGCTCCCTTTTCACTGCATCTATGAAAACATTATTTTAATACTGGCCATTCTGACTGATGTGAAGTGGTATCTCATTGTGGTTTTAACTTGTATTTCTCTGATGATTAGTGATGTTGAACATGTTTTCATTTTTTTTTTTTTTGGTTATTTGTATATCTTCTTTTGAGAGATGTTTTTTCATGTGTTTACTCACTTTTTAATGGGGTTATTTATTTTCTTCTTGCTAACATGTTTGAGTTCTTTGTAGATTCTGGATATTAGTTCTTTGTTTTGGATGTATAATTTGTAAATATCTTCTTCCATTCTGTAGGTTGCCTATATACTCTGTTGTTAATCAGCATTTTAAAGCTCTACCTTCAATGTCACATTCTGAGGTACTGAGGTTTAGGGCTTTAACATAGACATTTTTTTGGATCCGGTGCATAATTAATCTCATAACACTGTAAATTAAACCAATGAATAGGTACCATTTAAGGTGATATCCCAACACTGTAAGGAAAAATAGGCAGGATAGAAGGATGACATCATGTTAAACAAGGTGATCAGAGGGCCCTTTCTGTAGAAATAGCGTTTGAACAGAGAAATAAAAAGAAGGGATGAGAAATGGGAATATTTGGGGTAAAAGTGTTTTAGGCAGATGGCATGGTACTTAGTGTAGTAGAAAAGAGTCAATAGTCTCCAACATAGTTGGAGGGGAGAATGTGAAGAGCAAACATGAGAGCAGGGAGGTAATGAGAGCTTTTTTTTTTTTTGGTAGCAAGTTTTAGAAGGCTGCTAGAAAGGGTGTGACCATTTGCTGGAGACAATAGATTTCTAAACCCACAAGCAAGGTTCAGTGTGATATATGCTAGTAGAGTTGTGCAGGGTGTTGCAGACAGGACTAGCTATATAATTTGTTGGGCCCAGTGCAAAATGAAAATATGAGGCATCTTGTTCAGATGTCAAGATGGTGACAAGAGGATATTAAACCAAGTATAGGGTTGTTCTAATCTCAGGACTTTGTGAAACTGCACAAGTCACATACTCTGGCTATGGAAATATAAGAGAGTAAAAGCTGACTCTATACAGATGCTTCTTCAAAGGTAAAATGCATGGTCAGAAGTTGTGTCATCTTATGGAAAGTACGTTCCTGGGGTTTAAATTTGAAGTTGCCAATTAAAATATCAGCTCTTTTGCTTCCTACCAGTGAGACCATGTAACCCAACAGGTCTTAAATTTCTCATTTATAAAAGAGGGATAATGCACCCTGTCTTATCAGGTTTGGTCTTAAACCAATTTAGCCAAATAATGGTGGAAGTATTTGGTAAAATATAGGATTCGGTCTTAGTTCATTTTGTGTTGCTATAACAGGGTACTAGAGAATGGAGAATTTATAAAGAAAAGAGGTTTATTTAGTTCACAATTCTCCTGTGAAGTTCAAGGGACATGGCATTGGCATCTGCTTGACTTCTGGTAAGAGCTACATGCTGGGTCAAACATGATGGAGAAGGCCAGAGGGACAATGAACACGTGTGAAGAGGGACCAACCCTGAGTGGCATCCTGGCTTTATAACAACCCATTCTTGGGGGAACTAATCCGGTTTCATCAGAGCTAAAACTCACTACCACTAGAACCCAGCCCTGAGCCATTCAGGAGGGACCTGCCCGCTGACCCCAAAACCTTCCACTAGTTCCTTCTTTCCAACATTGCCACAGTGGAGAACAAATTTCAATAGTGAATTTTGGTAAGGCCAAATAAATCATGCCGAAACCATAGAAAATTCATTTCATAATATATTTAAATTACTTCTCCTTTGTGTTCTGTTTTGACATCTCTTCTTTCCAGTAATTCCTGAATGAGGGAAGTGCTTTGTGAACTAACGGTGGTCATTTGCACTGGAAATAAAGATTATTCACCTCTTTTTTATGCAGGAAAACAGTCTTATTTATGTGATACGTTTTATTATGGGCAAGAAGCCCAGGTGTCAGATTGGATGTTTGTTTTTTTCCCATGATGCAACTGAGATTGTGTATCAATGGTCTTTATTCCTCTGTAGTAATTAGTTGCTAAAATGAACCAATTCTAAGTCCTGTGGCTTGGGCCTCATCTCTCTTGCTTCTTTCCCCTTTTAGACAGTCATTTTTCTGCCTTTCTTGCCCTGTTTTTCCCCCCAAAGAGCAGCTGTATTTGTGTATCTCATCCTGAGAGGGCAGGCAACTTGCTGCCATCAAAGTCACTCTGTGGCCTGGCCAGTGGGGAGTCATGAAGAGCCATCTGCTTGCCTCTGCTGCAGAAATCAAGTGTAACCTCTGAAGTAGTCTTGTTTAGAGGAGGATCATAGAGTTATTCTTAACTAAGTGTATTGTTTGCCAAAGAAAGGGACATCGTTTCAAGCAGTAAATAAGGAGGAAGATTTAGCGCATGTTGGTAAGTGTGCATACTTAGCGGCACGGAAATAGGTTTTCTGTGATCAAGTGAGAGAGCGTTGACTGCAGGCACACTGGGAGCATACTTCCCATTGAATACAGTTGCAACCATGCAAAAATAAATGACAGGAATGCCTAATTTGGGGGATGAAAATTTTAAAAAACGTACTTTTAAAAGCTATCTTAATCATTTTGACTCTCAGAGTCTCTCTTTGCAGTATAATCCCAATTTTATCTATTGTTCGTAAGTCTTCAATCGCAATGTGGAGTAATGAAAGAGCATGGACCTTGGTACACATAAGTTTACGTTAAGATCTTCACTTTATTTACTACCTGAATTTACGTGGGCTAGTCCGAATCTCTTGGGATTGTTCTTCATCTGTAAAATGAGCATGATAATATCTACTTCATAGTGTTGTTGGAAAATCTGGAGACAATAATGATCATCACAGGAAGTACTTGAATATAATAGATAATCAATAATCACTAGCTATTATAATTAGTCAGTGTTAAGATAATTTCTTTTTGTTATTGTTACCTGTATATGAGTGTAAGAAACTCACTACCAGAAATATAGTCATCTAACTAAATGCATAGTCTTGCTGTGGTTGAAAATTTGACTCAAGTTAGCTATTATTTGAATACAATTCAACACATTTATTAAGTGCTGATTATGGAAAAATCATTGTGCTTGGAACTGGAGGTACAAAGATGAACTCTGAATTCAAAAGTTGTTGGAATGGTTAAGATATACAGCTACTGAGCTATTAAATCCTCAATTGGGCAACACTTCATTCCTCTATAAAATCTTTTTTGATTTAGCTTCGCAGGAAATGTTGATAGTTTAGTTAGTCTTATTTCTTGACCATAGCTATACTGAAAAACATTTTATAGCTTAAGTAGGATTAAAAAATTTTTTGATATGATTTTCCTTTTAAAGCTAAGTCTCTCTGGTTGAGCACTTATTTAAAAAATGTATTACATAGTCTTATCAAAATTTGAGATCTTTCAATGCTATTTCTAAATGAAAGCATGAAAGTATTGAACCTAGTCTGACATTATATGAAGAGAAGATCTGTGGCAGGTGTGAACAAAATGAGAAAAGACAAAGATAAGAGATTTTAAAATGTCAAGAAATGAGGAGGGAATAAAAGGAGCAGCTTGGTGAAGGGAAAATGATGCAAAAACTGGAGGAATATATAAGGGAAATGTGAAAGGCAGAAAAGAAATTCATGTCAGAATATATGGTCATATCATAAAATCTCTGTCTCTGTTTGAAAGAGGCTTTTATTGCTTAGAAAAAATTTTAATCTATGACATTTGTACCTTACAACTGTCTCTTAGGACATTTGAGAATCTTGGTCACTGATCTATAAATCTCTAGGGTCAAACAGAAATTTTACGAAATCCTTGCTACTTTTATAGACCTACTGCTTGATCTCAGTTGAATGTAATGCGAGCAGTAGATGCCACTAGCTGAACATTGCCATTCACAGAACAGCCTCCTTTTCCAGTGAGGCAGAATTAAAATTTGTACTTAATTTTGTTAAATGAGAACACCAGGAATTACTGTCTTTATAGTCCGTGAATTGTGAGATTGTTCCCATGATAAAATACTTTCTAGTTCTCTATGAGCAACGGGCCTTCATTCTGGAAATGCTAAGCATTCACTGATATCTGAATAGTAAACACAATGGAAGGTCTGGAGAAAATTTTTCTCAACTTAAAGATGTACTCTGATTTCTCGCCTCATTTCTTAAAGTGACACTTAAAGATTTTCATTTCAAGGCATTAGAGTCCACACAAAAGTGCAAACTATAGTCATTTTGACCATGGTAGAGTTGCCTTTTGTATGAAATTTGATTCATCTTTAATTTTCTAAGGAAAAGGATTCCAGAAATTTTGGGGGGGGGGGCATTTTCAAAGGAGTGATATTAATTTTTAGCATTGTGTGGTGTTTATATTTTTATAAGCCTACTATGGCTCTGGACAGACATCTCAGTGAGTCAAAGAATGGGGCTTCTTCTAGAATGAGTTATCGATAAAATAACTGCAAAATAAGTTTTTTTCAGAGTTTTGAAATGTCAGCAACATTCCATTTTTCATGAACATATCTGACTGGTTAATAACAAACTATAAGATGATTTTTACATGCTTTCAAGATATTTTTGTAAATTAAAAAAAATTTTATGTACTAATAAAAAAGTTAGAATGCCAATAATGTTTGTCCTCCTATCATTTTTGATTATTTTCCTCTGGGAAATTCATATAATGTAGAGCAAATTTTCCTCTCCCTAGATTATCTGCTTTTCTTAATATTAATCTGACCATAAACTAAGAATATGAGACATACTAAATCTTATTTCTAAGCATCAAAAATACAACAAAGAAAATAATCAGGAGGCCTTCAAATCAAATTTTGCTTTGACAATTCTAAGAGAAATATTAGAGTCAAGTCTGCAAGTCTTTAGTAGTTCTTTGAAGTATCCTAGAGAATTATTTGATACTTTTCTGTTCATCATGATTGGGGAAAAAAAAAAAGACCAGAAAAAGTCCTAAGCCAACCTGGAATTCTGAGAAGTCAAGTATTGTAGTAATATCATCAGCTTGAGTCACTGTGGTAACAATAGTTGAAACTGCTTCTAATCAGGGAGAAGAATTTAAAGCCAATGCTGTAAGAAACATTTTGTTAGGGCTTTTAGTTAAGGCTTTGCATGTAGGAGATGTATATTATATAAAATATTTTATGAAGAATTGATTTCTGACCCTTGGTTCAATATTTTAAATATGTATTATCATGTATATCATTAAAAAACAGAGAATTGAGTGCCACATGTTCTCACTCAAAAGTGGACCCTGAACATTGACCATAATGCTGAAAGAAAGGGATTGGCAGTAGTGGGATACTGCCAGAGTGGTGGTGGTGGTGGTGGTGGGGGACACAACATCAATAAACATAGCTGATCTTAAACCAGGTGAAGTGGGGACCGAAGGGAGGCCCAAACTTTACCTGTATGATGACCACTTGTATACCTAATCCTGAATTGTACCCCACATCTTTAAAATAAAATAAAAATTAAAAAAGAAATATTGTGATAAAACTTGAAAAAATAAAAAACAAAACAACAAAAAAAGTAGTTGACACCTAAGAAAATATTAGATTTTGTTTGATAGTCTTCTGTCTCTCTCCCTCTTTTTTCTTTTTTAAAAAGCAGGATTTATTAAGAGGACAGAAAGAGGACAGTGGGAGAGGACCTGAGGGGGTTGCCCTGTAGTCTTCTCTTAAGATTGAGAAAATCTTCCTGGATGGGTCCCATGAACAATGACTTCCCTTAAAAATGAGGAATCTAAATCAACTTTGTAAATTTAAAGATTTTTCCAAATTCAGACTCTGAGTAGATCTGCAACAGAGAAAAGAATATAGACTCCTTTGATCTCTAGTCTTCCCTTTGTTTATTCTACTTACTCGGTTGTGTCACATTCCTAATTTCCCCCAAATCTTAGGAAAGCCACTTAGGGAAGAAATATGTGCAAATGTTTTATATGGAGTCCATAGAATGGATCACAAAATTAGAGGACACCTTTTATTTGTAGTCAGTTCAGCTCCAAAAAAGAAAAGTTAGGCTGAGAGAGAAAGGGCCTTGGCATGTGAGACATATTTGTTTGGATTTGCTGGTCATGAAACATTTCCCTCAGTTGGTCCAGATGCAATTATTTATTTCCTTCATGTTATTCTGCTGTGGAATTCACTGGGGACCTTGTAGAAATGCTAGGATTCTTGACTGGGGCAGAGGATTGCTTCTCTATTGGATCTCTTTACGGCATCAGTCAGTGACTACCACTGGGCTTTTCTCTTTAACCTGCCTTCCTTATTTTATCTCTGGATTGTGGAATGCCACTCTGAATAGTTTATTCCAAAACATATCTACATTTTGTTTGTTTCTTCATTAGCATTGTTTTATCAGTTTTATTTTACAACCTTACCTCGAGCTCTGATGCAGTTGTGTCCTGATTTATGGTTTTCTGGGATGTGTGTGTGTGTATTTAACTTTTTTCTTCTCCCACATATAACTTACTTAGCTCTTGGGCACCTGT
>CAUYQG010198650.1:0-16789 GCA_963574415.1 Tarsius wallacei | reverse complement strand
TTAATATCAAGCAAATCTAGACTAAATCGTGGCCACTAGCTGCCCAATTAGACAATGTGCTAATGATTTAATGATTTAAGGCTTTCTCATTGCTGTAAACTCTGTCTTCCTCTGAATGCTTAATCAGTGCTTCTTTTTAAAGGTTAATTGGATGCAGTGGCTGAAACCTGTAATCCCAGCACTTTGGGAGGCCGAGGTGAGAGGATTGCCTGAGTCCAGGGATTCGAGACCAGCCTGGGCAATAGAGTAAGACTCCTGCTCAAAAAAAAAAAAAAAAAGAACAAGAAGAACTAAGGAAGAAAGATTTATTTCAATCTAAAAGCCACCTTGAGAAATGAGCGGGGAGAGAATTTACTTAGTATTGTGCTTTCTATTTACTTCGGAAAGCTGAGGGGGAAGCTTCCCCAGGTTTTTCAGTTACTTGGATGACATGAAAGATGAGGTAAGGTGTGACTTGCACTAACACAAGTGTGTTCGGATGGAAAATCTACATATAACAGGAAGCCTCACTAACAAGAACAAATTTTCCACAAAGTTCTGGCTAAACTGAGGTCTGAATTATAAAACATTTCTAAAGAAATAAACTTTTATTACTTTCAAGTATACACAGTAAAAGAACTAGCAGCTTCTCAACAGTAGCTTTTAGGAAACTCGTTTTGACTAGAGGATTATATGTTAGCGATAGATAAAGTCTGATTGTGATGTATTAATTATATATAAACTAGCATTTCTGCTAAGATTGCAGTTTATCTCTATGATTAACTTGCTATGGTCTGAGTAACGCTGGACTGCTCTCCCTTGATACCAATAAATCAAAGGGGCAGGGAACTGGTAGAACGAAGTTTATTTCTGAATTCGAATCCAGGGAGCAGAGACACACTCGAGGTCTTTCCAAAATGGTTCTGCCCACCCTTCAAGCCTCGCAGTCCACTTTTATGGTCCAGAGTTGTTGGTACCTATACATTAACCACGTGACCAGACCATTGTAGTGCTTAAGTTACAGCTGCATTTTACATTTAGATAGTAACATTTAGAGTAAAGGAAGTTTACAAGGCCTAAGACATGCATTGCAAAAGTTATGCAAATCACAAGACTTATGATAACATAGATGCAAAATTTATAAAAATCACAAGTCTTAGGATGACATTGATACTATATTATTCAAACCTAAGACTATTAAGAAAGGGAGTGGGATTTACATCTTTGGGGATAGTCTGCAGGGAAGTCAAGAGTCTCCTGAGGCTATTTACTGGGAGTGCATAGAAGACAAGGAGACTCTCAGTAATGTGCTCGGGAATGTTCAGGAGCACTTGAACTCTTGCCCTGCCCTTCTCTAGTGGCTGTGGCAATACGGATGGACAGTAGTGGGTCTCTGTATCAAACTAAAAAATACTTCTTCAATTTTGCTTACATTATTAATGCATTTGACAAATTTCCCCTTTAGAGAAAATATCAGGTTAACTTTATCTCAGGTACTCTTTCAAACAATCACATACTCTAATCTATGAAGCCTATATTCATAAGTCTTTATTATCTTTAAATAACTTTGGGCACAAATACCTAACACACCAGAAACTTTCACTGGAAATATCTGTAGCTTCTTTCTATGCCCTAAATGACTCAGAAGAAAATGGAGCCACAGGCTGGACGTGGTGGCTCATACCTGTAATCCCAGCACTTTGGGAAGTGAGGGTGAGGGGATTGCCTGAGCCCACGGGTTCGAGACCAACCTGGACAACATGGCGAGACCTCGTCTGTACAATAAACTTAAAAATTTAGCCAGAAGTAGTAGCATACGCCTGTAGTTCCAGCTGGTTGAGGCTGGAGTGGCTGTGAGTGTGGGTGACATGAGACTATGACTCAAAAAAAAAAAAAGATAAAAAGAAAAAATGGAATCCCCTGTTACAAATATTTTATGAGAACCAACACCATACTTTTAGGCTTCTTGATTATGATCTATTTGGCAGCCATATTTGAATTGTTGCTCTGCATGTCATAGAATTTGGGCAACACTTTTCAAATAACTGACAAAGCACCACCAACTAGCTGTGCCCTGAGAGATACCCAGGACCTGGTGTCTTATCTGAGTATTTGACATCCACCATTCTTTGGACCACAGAGACTTTCTTCCTGGTCCTCACCTCCAGCTAACTCCACAAGTCATTAGGAGTCTGTCTGAAAAAAATAAAATAAATGCAGAATACCCAGTGCGGAAAGTCATTGCCTAATTGAACCATTAGGTAGGGGAAAGGTTGACCACTTGAGTGAGAATTTTGTGACCTTTGAGGGCTAATTTTGTTTTGAGGCTCCAACTCAAAACAAAAATTAAATAAATTTTATTTCCCATTGTAATATATTCTCCTTACTCATCACAAGGTTTATGGCTGACACTCTATAATAAAAGACAGATAAACAAAACAAAATCATAATAAAATTTATTTAATTTTTGTTGTGAGTTGGAGGCTCACACTGTTGCCCAGGCTGGAGTGCAGTGGCATGCTCACGGCCACCACAGACTCCATCTGCTGGGTTCAGGCAATCCCTCCACCTCAGTCTTCCAAGTAGCTGGAACTATAGGCGTGTGCTGCTACACCCAGCTTTTTTTGACTTATTGCAGAGACGAGATCTCACCAAGTTGCCCAGGCTAGTCTCAAGCCCCTCAGCTCAGGCAATTCTCTCGCTTCGGCCTTCCAAAGCGCTGGGATTACAAGCTTGAGCCACTGTGCCCAGCAAATTTATTTAATTTTTAATTTTTATTTTTTTTGAGTTGGAGTCTCACTCTGTCGCCCAGACTGGAGTGCAGTGGCCGCTCCCGGCCACTGCAGCCTCAACCCACTGGGCTCCAGTGATCCTTCCGCCTCAGCCTTCCGAGTAGCTGGACTACAGGCACGCGCTACCACGCCCGGCTAGTTTTTGATTTATTGTAGAGATGAGGTCTCACCAAGTTGCCCAGGCGGGTCTCAAACCCGCGGGCTCAGGCAATCCACTCACCTCGGCCTCCCAAGCACGGGATTACAGGCTGAGCCACCGAACCCGGCCATTTATTTAATTTTTATGTGACATGGAAGCCTTTAGAAATGAAGACTCAGGCCAGGCACGGTAGCTCAAGCCTGTAATCCCAGCACTTTGGAAGGCCGAGGCTAGAGGCTTGCTTGGGTCTATGGGTTCGAGACCAGCCTGGGCAACTTGGCAAGATCTCATCTCTACAATAAATCAAAAAATTAGTCAGGCATGGTGGTGTGCACCTGTAGTTCCAGCTACTTGGGGGGCTGAGATGGAAGGATCCCCTGAGCCCAGCGGGTCGAGGCTGCGGCGGCCGTGAACATGCCACTGCACTCCAGCCTGGGCAACAGAGTGAGACTTAGATTCAAAAAAAGAAAATAAATGACAAGTCAAAGACCCAGGGAAAACTGGATTTTTATAGACAATCTTTCAGAAATGTGATTGGAGGACACAAGGGTAGGATTTAATGGTAATAAACTGGGGAGAACTTAGCAAGGCCTGTTTGTTCAGATTTTTCTTGGCCTCCTGAACTGTTCTGGAATGAGGATCTTATAACTCACTTTCAGGGGAGATAGGTCAGATAATTTTTTTTATGACCTGCTTCAGGGGATTACGGTGAGAGAAATTCAGAGACAAAGAAAGAAAGAGAGAATGACCTTTCTGTTTCTGTGGTTCTCTCCATTTCTTTTAGCTTAAAATACACAGTATGCCAAGGTGTCATTGCAGAAGATGAGAATGAAAGACATAAAAATAAATGTGACATGTGGGAGAAGGAAGAATTCAGGGCTTTTCTTGTTTCATAACCCTCCAAGAGTTCTAGAATGGACCCATATAAATCATTCTTTATTTCAGTGGATGTTGGCTGCTGAGGGTCTTCCTAGCTTGGATCTGTAGCATATAGAGACATTTGGTACAATCCAAGAATTTGGAGGAATGCTACTTAGTGCATCAGCATAAATGCATAAACTCAGACAGCTGCCAGTGGAAAGCCATAGGTTTAAATCTGAGCTCTACCACTTATTTGTCATGTGACCTCAGACAAGTCACTTCTCTGTGCCTCAGTTTTTTCATCTTTAAAATGGAGCTAGACCTGGGCACGGTGGCTCATGCCTGTAATCCCAGCACTTTGGGAGGCAGAGGTGAGAGGATTGTCTGAGCTCAGAGATTCAAGACCAGCCTGAGCAATATGGCGAGACCTCGTTTCTACAATAAAGAAGAAAAATTAGCTGGGCATGGTGGTGCACCCCTGTGGTTCCAGCTACTTGGAAGGCTGAGGTGGAAGGATTGCCTGAGCCCCACAAGTTGAGGCTGTGGTGGCCGTGAGCCTGCCACTGCACTCCAGCCTGGGCAACAGAGTGAGACTCCTACTCAAAAAAAAAAAAAAAAAAAAAAATGGAGCTAAGATAGATAAAATCATATGCTATCTAGGACATTAGTAGACACTTCTCAAAAAAAAGATGTACAAGCAGCCAACAGATACATGAAAAAATGCTCAGCCTCACTAATCATCAAAGAAATGCAAATAAACCACATTGAGATACCACCTAACTCCAGTAAAGATGACTGTCAAAAAACAACAGATGCCAGCATGTGTGTAGAGAAAAGGAGACGCTTCTACACTGTTGGTGGGAGTGCAAACTAGTCCAACCTCTATGGAAAATAGTGTGGCGATTTCTAAAGGAACTAGAAATTGATCTTTCATATGATACAGCAACCCTCCTTCTGGGAACATACCCGGTGGAACACAAAGCATTCTACAAAAAAGACATTTGTACATGCATGTTTATAGCTACACTATTCACAATAGCAAAAACATGGAACCAACCCTGCTGCCCATCAAAACAGACTGGATAAAGAAAATGTGAAGAACAACAACAAAAGAAAAACTCCTTAAGGTTCCTTAAGCGCGGTGACTCGTGCCTGTAATCCCAGCATTTTGGGAGACCAAGGTGAGAGGACTGCCTGAGTCCAGGGGTTTGAGATCAGCCTGGGCAACTTGGTGAGATCTCATCTCTACAATAAATCAAAAAATTAGTCGGGCATGGTGGCGCGCATCTGTGGTTCCAGCTACTTGGAAGGCTGAGATGGAAGGATCACCTGAGTGAGACTCCAACTCAAATAAAGAAAAAGAAGAAAATGTTGTACATATACATGATGGAATATTACCAAGTCATAAAGAAAGACAAAATCATGGATTTCACAGCAAATTGGATGGAGCTGTAGATTGTAACACTTAGTGATCTATCAGAGAAACAAAGAAGCAAATACCATATGTTCTCACTCATAAGTGAGACCTGAACATTAATCCCAATAGCACAAGGGCAGGATCAGAAGTCACAGGACACTGCCAGGGGAGTGGGGCGGCGGTGGGGGGAACCTGACAACACAAAGAGTACCAGGTCCTAAACCAGAGGAAGTGAGGACCAGTGGGAGGCCCAAACTTTACCTGCATGTAGATTACTTGTGTACCTAATCCTGACATGTACACCACATCTTTATAATAAAATAAAGTTTAAAAAAAGTGCTATCTGAAATTTGATTTAAAAAATCAGGGAAGTGGGTACAATAGCAATAAACAGGTAGACCAAATTTGGCCACAAGTGGACAATTGTTGAGTTGGGTTATAGATGTGTGAAAACTTATAATACTATTCTTACCATTTGGTTTGAAATTTTTCATAATAAAAAAGTTAAAATTTTCTATAACAAAAATATTTTTAGGAGTATCAATAATAATTAAATGAGTCAATATATGTAAAGCCCTTTAAGCAGTGTTTGACCTATAGTAAGCACTGTACTGGTATCAGATAGTTACATTAGCACTAAGAGAGCTGTAATGGTAACTTGAATAGTATTAGATGTATCAGTTCATCTCCCAGAATCTCCTTTTTTTTTTACCTATTTCTGTTACCCAATGTTTTAGTTCAAGACCTGTTTTGCTCTCTCTCAAATTTCAGCAGCCTCCAAACTATTTCCCTGCCTCCTATCTTGCCCTCATACCACCCCCTTTTTATTTTTATTTTTTTGGAATAGGAGTCTTACTCTGTCATCTAGGCTGTAGTGCAGTGGCATGCTCGTGGTCACCGCAGCCTCGATCTGCTGGGCTCAGACGATCCTTCTGCCTCAGCCTTCCAAGTAACTGGAACTAAAGGCATGCCACCGTGCCCAGTTAGCCCTTCACCCTTTTAATGCAGCCAAAAGCAGGGCAGTGCGTGAAAAGGAACAGAACTTGAAAGGACATCATGAAGTGGGCATCTTCATAGGGGTATGCATGGCTGGAACTTAGGATATATGTAGGAATGTGAAGCTAATGGGACATCCAAAAATCAAGGGCTGGAAGGAGAGAGGCCAGAAACAAGGCAATTTGGGAGGTTACAGTAATATTTTACAAATGAGATAACGAGAAACTGAACTAGGACAGTGGCCATGGGAAAAGAAAGAAACTTACAGGACGTGAGGGGAGTGGGAGAGAGAATGCTAAAATCAGGACAACTTACCTTTTGGAGATAGACTTAGTGGAAGGCAATACAGATGGCTTCCAAGTTCAAGTTAGATAAGTGAGAGAGTGATGATGGCCTTCACTTAGGTAGGACCACATATGTAATATGGGAAATTGAAAGGGCTTGGGGGAGAAAAAGATGGGTTTGGCTCTAATGAGCTAAATTTGTAGTGCTGTTGAATATTCATGGTGAACTGTCAGGATAGCCAATAGAAATGAGGATTTGGTTCACCATTGGGGCTCCTTTTTTTATTTTTAAAACATAATGCGACTCTATTTTGAATTAAAAGAGTTTTATTATAAACTGTGCGTTTTTTATTCTTCTAAGTATGTAGAAAGCTTGTATAATTCAAATTTATCGATTTCCTGATTTAATGTAGACTTTGACTTTTTTATTAAAAACCTTTGCATCAAAGCAAATACATAAATAAATAAACAAATAAATAAATAATGTGTTAAAAGTATATAATCTTCTTAAAGTTGAGGTCATTGAGGATAAACATTGTGAAGAAAAATAAAGATGTAATTGAGAAGGTTCTCAGTGTATCAATGCTGAATATAAGTGAATCAAGAAAAAAATTTAATTCTGGGAAATACACTTACAGATAATAAATTGAATTGTAAGTGCACATGTGTGATAGACACAACCAGAATCTCTCTCCCTTATCTCTCTCTGTCCCTCTCTTCTCTCCTTCCCTCTGTCTCTGTCACTCTCTCCATCTCTCTCTCTCTCTGTCTCATGCTTTCTCTGTCTCACATACACACATATATGCACACACAGAAAGAGAGAGAGAGAGAGAAAGAAACTGTTTCCCTGTTCATTAACAGAGCAGAAAGAAACTATGGTGCTGAGGAGGGCGTAGATGATCACACCCAGCCTCCTGGTCTGATTAATAAGCGACAGAATCATGTTCCTGTTTTGAGGGAGCTTTCCTATCATGGCTGTAGTCTCTGGAGAGCTCCAGCCTACAAAGCGATAACATCTGGTGCCCATTATTTCCCCAGATCTGTTGTGATTAGTCCATATGATAAGCCTGGCCAATTGCTATGGGCAAGGGATTGCTACATTCCCCCCATCAGGGTACTGGAGCTGTCACTTCTGGTTTGTGGCCCCTGCTAATTTGCCACCACAATTTCCAATATCTGCTAGAATTCCACAAGGAAATCTCAGTGCCTTGCAGGGGCAATAGGCTGTGTGGCTATAGACAGAAGGCTAGCAGTGATAATAAAGATGAGAGGTTTATCAATTAACTCAAGCAGCGCTGTGTAGAGCGAGACTGGCTGTCCACTCCCACTTCCGTTGTGTTATGCTGATTAAGATGGCCCAGGAAAACTTCAGATTTGCGAATGACAGAAACAGAGAAGCATCCGAAAGTCAAAAGAAAAAGAAAGGTTCTTCGCTATGTGAATAAAGTAAATTTTCTAGCCTCCCAAGTGTTTTTCTTTCTTCCACCTTATTTCTCCCTCTTTTTTTATTTTTTATTTTTGAGTCAGAGTCTCACTCTGTCACCCAGGCTGGAGTGCAGTGGCATGCTCACAGTCACCACTGCCTCTACCTGCTGGGCTCAGGCAATCCTTCCGCTTCAGCCCCCCAAGTAACTGGAAATACAGGTGTGTGTCACCATGCCCAGCTAATTTTTTAAATTTATTGTTGAAATGATGTCTTGCCATGTTGCCCTGGCTGGTCTTGAACCTGCGGGCTCAGGCAATCTTTCGCCTCAGCCTCCCAAAATGCTGGGATTACAAGCATGAGCCATCATATCCGGCGTCCCCCTCCCTCTTAAGCTATGACATGCAAGAATAATAGTTTGCAGGCCATCCAGGTGATAATGACTCGTCATTTCAGATGGTGGAAGATTCATGCTCCTAAAAAGGGCAGTTACACTATTTGATAGAACTCATTAATATTGGAGCTGGCTACTGTATTACATGTTCCTTTAAAAACTGACTGACAGTTGGGCACGGTGACTCACGTTTATGATCCCAGCACTTCGGGAGGCCAAGGTGGAAGACTGCCTGTGCTCACGGGTTTGAGACCTGCCTGGGCAACTTGGCGAGACCTCATCTCTACAATAAATCAAAAAACTAGCTGGGCATGGTGGCACATGTCTGTAGTTCCAACTACATGGAAGGCTGAAGCAGAAGGATCGCCTGAGTTCAGCAAGTCGAAGCTGCAGGGGCCGTGAGCGTGCCACTGCCCTCCAGCCTGGGCAATAGAGTGAGACTCCAACTCAAAAAAAAAAACAAAAACAGCCGGGCTCAGTGGCCCAGCCTGTAATCCCGAGCTTTGGGAGGCTGAGGTGAGTGGATTGCCTGAACCCGCGGGTTCGAGACCCGCCTGGGCAACGTGGCGAGACCTTATCTCTACAATAAATCAAAAAAAATCAGCCAGGAGTGGTAGCGTGTGCCTGTAATTCCGGCTACTCGAAAGGCTGGGGCAGAAAGATCGCCAGAGCCCAGCAGGTCGAGGCTGCGGTGGCCGGGAGCGGCCACTGCACTCCAGTCTGGGTGACAGAGTGAGACTCCAACTCAAAACAAAACAAAACAAAAACTGACTGAAAGCATACTTTTATGGGAGTTTTACAAATTTATTTGGGGCTGTCCACTCCCAAATAAACCAACTGTAAAAAGTAAAAATAAAAAAGCAAAGCAATATAAACAATCAAACAACTGCAATTTTTACAGAAGTGATAATCATTGAATACCTTTTTTACTAAAATGCATATTAATTGTGCAGTGAAATAAGTTCTGAAGCTAAAATTTGAAACATTTCATCAGAGATTTGAAAGGATAGAAATTGTTAACTCTTTCTGTATTTTTTTTTGTGATCTTAGGAATTATTTAAAAATTACTAGTTCATAAACAGTTTTAGGAGCATTTACTTGCTTTGATACTTTTGAAAATAATTTCAGCTAATAATTAAGAATTTAAAATTAAAGAGTAAAACATATAAATAATTTATTGCACATTTAATAGAACCGGCAGTTTCTTTTTTTTTTTTTTTTTTTGAGTTGGAATATCACTCTGCTGCCCAGGCTGGAGTACAATTGAACACTCACAGCCACCAGCCGCCACAACCTGCTGGTCTCAGGTGACACTTCTGCCTCAGCCTTCCAAGTAACTAGAACTATAGGCACGCACCACTATACCCCGCTACTTTTTTTGATTTATTGTAGAGATGAGGTTTCATCAAGTTGCTCAGGGTGGTCTCAAACCCATTGGCTCAGGCAATCCTCTCATCTTGGCCTCCCAAAGTGTGGGATTATAGGCGTGAGCCACCATATCGGGTCAGAACCTGTAGTTTCTAAATAATCACATGCCAAGTGTTATGACTAAATGTTGTTACAAATAGCTTAAATTCACATGTTATTTAAATTTGCATAAAGAAAGTGAATTGTCAATTAACCATGTAAGAAAAAGACAGTGTGATAGATGCCTGAATTTCTCCTCTGCTATCTAGGTGTTTTGCCATTGTGCAAACATGGACCTAAGAATGCAGAAAGGTTACTGTGGAACTGAAGTCAAAGATGTTAGAAGCAACAGATAGATAGCCAGAGGTTGAATTTTAAGCAAAGATCAGATTTGTACAGCCAGAGTCACTCCAGTAAATGTAGAGATGGTTGAAATAGAAAAGTGATGAAAAGATAGAGGGAATGGTTGTCTATTTTCCTTTTCATTAGTGAAAAGAAAAATGGAAATGTTGATTACAGGCAAAAAATGCAAACAATCTTCCAGTCTTACTTTGCCTGAGAAGAGATCGCCTTTTTCCTCTTATCATTAATCCCATTTTGAATGAATCCCCTTCGTACATTCATTCCCTGGTTCCACATCTAGCTATTCTCTCTGTCTCTCCTTCCATTCTCTGGCCTATCTCAAGGACTCAGATATTCCTTCTCATACAATAACCAGGTCTGTCTGGTGAGGAAAACCAAGGTTGGTGATAAAGTTATTATTCTCTGAATTATGGTACCTAATAATTTAGGCTCCAGTTGGATTTGGAGAAGCTTGGATGTTATCGATTAGTTGCGTGAGAACAGTAATCTTTCGGTAACTTTTCATCACTTTGAATGCTGATGTCTTTACACTAGATTTGTAGACAAATCACTGAGGAGAATGAAATGGAAAACCTATCATAATGTAGTTGCTTTCCAAGCTAGATCTACAAAGACAGACTCTGGCTTGGGCCAGATCAAAGCTGAAATCCAGTAAGTATGCAATCCTGAGCCAAGAATTTGGATAATTGTCCCAAAGTCTTCCCCCAATCATGAGCCTCTTTCCATCGTTTTTGAATTACATGTTAATTTATCATTTCCTTCAAAGAGGAATTATCTGAAAAAAGATTTTTCCCAGCTGGGCTTGGTGGCTCAGCCTGTAATCCTGTGCCTTGGGAGACTGAGGTGAGTGGATTGCCTGAGCTCGCGTGTTCGAGACCTGCCTGGGCAACTTGGTGAGACCTCATCTCTACAATAAATCAAAAAATTAGCAGGGTGTGGTAGCGTGCACCTGTAGTTCCAGCTACTTGAAAGGCTGAGGCGGAAGGATCGCCGGAGCCCAGCGGTCGAGGCTGCGGTGGCCGGGAGCGGACACTGCACTCCAGTCTGGGTGACAGAGTGAGACTCCAACTCAAAAAAAAAAAAAAAAAGACTTTTGCCGTTAACCTGGATAAATCAAAGCGTAAAACAGATCTGTAGAACTACGCAAATGATCTTAATAATAATGTAATCAAAATCATGTTTTTCTAAAGTTAAAAACTACTGTTTCAGTATTACATTTTAGATTTTCTATGCAGGTATAGTTATATTTATGTCTTTTTATAATAGTGTCCATTCATTATACAAGATTGACGATCTCTGTATGAAGTTAAAGTCCTAGGAATTAGAATATTTTGCAAGTATTCACATATACAAAACAGATTCTGGGAATGATCAAGCTGCCAAAAATAAAAGGCAATGCTAATGTCTTGGATATGAATTGATTCCTTATAAGATATTATCAGTAATTACTTTTTTTGTCTTGCAGAATCTCTTTCCTTTTCTTTAATATTTTCCTTTCATTACTTGTGTTTTTCCTTTTCTCAAAAGCAAACAATTAATTTAGTAAATTTAAGCATAGTATAAAATAAAGAAAACCACAGAAACAAAGATTTAAGTACTGCGTGTGCTCACCCATAAGTAGACTCTGAAAATTGATCACACTACTATAAGAAAAGGATTGGCAGTTATGGGACACTGCCAGAGGAGGGCAGAGGGAGGTACTTAACACCAATAAGGGTTCCCAAACTTTACCTGCACAATGACCACTTATGTACCTAACCTTGAATTGTATCCCGCACCTTTAAAATAAAAATAGTAATAATAAAATAATAATAATAAAAAGAAAACCAGCCGGGTGCAGGGATTCATTCCTACAATCCCAGCACTTTGGGAGGCCGAGGTGAGAGGATTGTCTAAGCCCATGGGTTCAAGACCAGCCTAGCCAACTTGGCAAGACCTCATCTCTACAATAAATCAAAAAATTAGCTGAGTGTGATGGCACATGCCTGTGGTTCCAACTACTTGGAAGACTGAGGGGGAAGGATTGCCAGAGCCCAGCAGGTCGAGGCTGCGGTGACCATGAGTGTGCCACTGCACTCCAGCCTGGGCGGCAGAGTGAGACTCTGACTCAAAAAAGGAAAACCTAGAAGTTGTTTTTATAGTGACTCCAAATAACACTACCCATTTTTCCGAAAATGCATTTTGTAAAATCTTCTATTGCTTCTCAAGGAAGCAATGGCTAAACTTCAGAGCAAAATGCAAAGGACACATCTGATTTGTGTTAGTGCTGATACAATTTTCAGTATGCGTGTAGTTCTGGTGTGATAAAAACATGGTCATTCTTCTGGTTTAGAATATTTTAAATTCATAAATAGACTCTTTTAACAGTTTTAGAAAATCATGAGTATTTGAGTGCGTTAAAGTACTTATTCAACTTTGCTAAATTTATTCTTCACAAACTCGGTGTGGAATTACTCTTGCTTTTACCTTTAGTGCATAATAACATGGGGCAAAATCTCCTGGGGCAAAGAGACATAGTCTTCGAGTCCAAGCACAACCCTGGTAGTTCCACTTGACTAGGCTTACAGAGGAGCCCTCTCTTCTGTGAGAGGTCAGACCCTCTCCATTGACACTAATGGACCGTTTTATGCAAAACTGTTCATTTTCCGGAAGGAACCATGTCTGACTGGTGGAGTGATTCACAAAAATCACTTCATTAAACGAATACTCTTCATGCATGGCCTTATTCCCTTTAGTGAGACAGAAACAGTGAGCCATGCATGGGTACCCAAGGAGGGGGAAGCTCGACTCCACAATGTGAATCCAACCACAAGTTCCAGTCCCTGCGTTCAGACAATGACATCCTGTCGCTGGCACGCAAGCTAATGCAAACCTTGTGACTCCATTTGTCCCTGAAACGCCTACTTCTAAGCAACTGAGTGCTACACACAAAATTAGGGAAGCCAAATCTACAGGAAAACCCCTAAGGCTCCCAGCCCCCACACCAATACTAGTTTTATTCTTTTTTCTTTTTTGAAGTTGGAGTCTCACTGTCACCCAGGCTGGAGGGCAGTGGCATGCTCCCAGCCACTGCTGCCTCAACCTGCTGGGCTCAAGCGATCCTTTCACCTCAGTCTTCCAAATAGCTGGAACTACAGGCACACGCCAAGATGCCCGGCTAATTTTTATTTTATTTTATTTATGGTAGAGATGAGGTCTCGCCAAGTTGCCCAGGCTGGTCTTGAACCTGCGGGTTCAGGGATCCTCTCACATCAGCCTCCCAAAGTGCTGGGATTATAGGCATGAGCCACTGTGCCCAGCCTTAGTTTTATTCTTTTCCCCCACTTCTCCATGGAGCAGCAAATGATGTTAACAACAGGTATGGGCCTCTAGTTCAACCCATTCTGATTAGGATTGTGGGAGCTCTATACCCTGGAAAAGCAACACAAGCTACAAGTGTTGTCTATTCCTGAAGGAGTATTTGCTCCAGAAATTCTTTCACAGTCTCATGACAGTATCAGAGAGAAAGGTGCTTTCATATCGGGAAGGGAGAAGAACAGGGCCTACTGAGGTTTGAAAGGCAGAAGTGAAGCTGGGAGCTCAGAGGCTGAGAGGTTGGTGGGAGGATGGTGAACATGCCCAAAGATTCTGGTACAACTTTTCTAAACCCTTTCAAACTTCAGCATACTACTCAGTTCTCCTGAAGTCGCCTTGCTGGGGCTAAGTCAGCGCTCACAGCATCACATCTGTCTGAATGGTTATTCTGCTTCTCTCATCTGATGTCCTTCTCATATTATTTTTTGACTTCTGAGTTGGATTTGGTGATACCAGATTTCACTTAATGGTCAGAGTCTCAACCCTTCTACCTTTAAAGCTGCTAAAAAATGAGTTATTTGCCTTTAAGAACGCAATGACCAGCAGGGTGTGAAAGGTCCGTTTTGCTGTGATTTGCACAACCCAGGACTGCTCAGAGCTCAGCTGCACCAGGCTAATTTCCATAAGCATCATGTGGTGTTACAGAAACCACATTTTGCCAAGCTGTCAACTATGCAGCCTTCTCTTTGCTAAACAGACTCCCATTAAAACTGTCTGCACAATTTGTCAGTTAAATGAGGTACAAGAGGGACGCTCTATTTGCCCCTAATTAGCTGCGCAGACTACCTTTGTCTGTTTGATTAAGCATTCACATTATCAATTTTGTTTAATCTGATTCATTTCACACACCTCCCCTGAGACTCAGCCCATACGGTTAACTAATCTCTGATATCATCTCTCATATCAGGCAGCTATCACCTCCCCCAGAACACATTCTACCTACAGGCACCATGATCATCAAGCCCAGCTGAGGGGAGTTGGGCTGGTGAGGGGCACAAATTTAGACCAGGAACTGGAGCCGAACCCTGACATGCTTAACGTAAAGCATGGGGCCCATTCTTCCTCAATGCCATCTGTCTGCCGTCATCCATCCATTCATTTATTCATGCTCACTCATTCACTCATTCCAGCAGTAAACATATTGTCTGCCTACTATGCACCAGGGGCTGTGGTGGGAGCTGGGAGGGATATAGACTTTACAAGATAAGGTTCCTGCTCTCAGATTGCTTATTATCTCAGCCCTGGAGAGTACTGTGGAAACCATCAACTAGCATGGAAAGCACACTCTTTCCCTGAGGCCAGTTTACCTAATATCTGTCACACTAGGCCCATTCAGCTGAGCTACCAAAAAACTCTCCAAAGAAAGCTTTCAGATAAAGGCATTAAAGCAAGTATTCATGCCTTCACAAAATCATCTCCTCTCCCACTCTCAACTTGGAAAAGTGGTTAGTAATGGGGAAGGAAGAGTTTTAGGAATCATAATCAACAAATCACTTGATCATAAACAGTTCTGAAATTTATTTGCGTTTAATACATGATTGAAGTCATTCTTTAGTGAAATCAATCTAGTTGTGTTCAACCTGACATCTTCAGTACATTGATGAGAGAATAGTAAACACGAATAGAGCACAAAAAAAAAATTTGAGAGGAAAAAGTGATTGGTTTAATTTAATGGAAAGTATAAAACTAATCTGAGAATGGGAGTACTTGAAAAATGTACAAGTATTCTTGGCTCATGAGATACTTTTTTGTGTTCCCCAAAAACTATATCAAAACCTTATACTGATGAAGATTGCACTCTTGGAAACATGCTTGGGTCCTAGGTGGTGGTAAACACTTGAGGATGAACATTGGAACCTCACAGTAGGAAGTGGAAGGCCTTGGAAGTTATCCAGTGCAATCCTCTACTTTGGGAATCTCCTGGATGACATTCCTAGATAAAAGAATAATCAGGTTCTGTATAGGTGCCTTCACAAACGGGTCCCAGTGTTCTGCAAAGTTGCCTTCCCCGGCGGGTCCTTTCTGGCAAGTAGAAATGTAGCCATAATGCTGAGTTGAAATCTGCCTCTGTGAAACCTCATACTGACTCCAGTAAGTGGATCCATGCAGGTAAATCTAATCTCTTGTTAATAATTTTGAAGTCACTTTTAAGACTCAATCCGGACTTTCCTTCTCTAAGCATAGCACCTTTTATTCTTTCAACAGTTCTTCATATGGGGGTTTCCAATCCTTTCTCCTCCATCTCTTTTTTTAGTTACCCTACCCCTCAAAGTGTGAGGCCTAGAACTGAGTCTGTCTCCACAGATTCCTGACGTATGGAAATAAGAGCAGACTCTACCCGACTCTATAGATGTCACCTAAGAGCATGCTGACTCTGCACAATCTCATTGCTCTGTGGACTCATATTGGCCGAAAACCCTTGAGGTTTTTGGTTTGGTTTGGTTTTAACATGGCACTTTTACTCAGGTCTCGACACTCTGGATTTGCCCTGTTACTCAACTTTATGTTCATCCTTGTTTGTGATCTTAGTAACATCAGCTCATCATTTTAGTTTGTGTGTTGAGTTCTGACTCTGCTGTTTCCACTTTACGTTGCCTCCCAACTTGACAAGGATGGCATGGCTGTCTTTATCCAAGTAATCATTTAAAATGCTAAAAAGGACAGTAAAAATGGGCAACCAAAAGTCACTGAGTTTTCCAGAATGATAAAAACAAGTACTAACACATGTTGGGCAATTGTATGCAAGGCATAACTGTAAATGAATACAGTATATGTCGTTTTTTATTTAGTATTCAGAAGACTCTTACTCAGTATCATCAGCACCAGATGATAGATGAGGAAATTGAGAATGGGAGCCTGAGAAAATAACTGCCCTAAAAAATATAATTAATAAATATTTTGGAGCTAGTATTTCAACCAAGGACTGACTGTTGCCTGAGCCTGACTTATCAAGCACTTGACTACATTCACTACCTCATATCTCTAAGAAAAAGGAATCAGACATAGGCAACAGCAGTGACCAGAATGAGAAAGTAAGATTTGCCCAGCCTTTGCCATCTTACCAGTGTTGGTTAGCTTATCACACATCCCACTCTGCTGGAAAGGGCTGTTGAGTGCATCATACTCCTTTATTCAAGTCACACTGTCACCATTGTGGGGCTCCCTTGATGTTTTATTTTTTATTTTTTTATTACCACTTTCTGCTTCAGAAAAACTTTCTTTTTTTATTATTATTATTTTTTTTTAGCCAGAGTCTCACTCTGTCACCCAGGCTGGAGTGCAGTGGCACGCTCATGGCCACCGCAACCTCGACCTGCTGCGCTCAGGAGACCCTTCCTCCTCAGCCTTCCAAGTGGCTGGAACCACAGGCATGTGCCACC
>CAUYQG010198649.1:0-29089 GCA_963574415.1 Tarsius wallacei | reverse complement strand
CACGCCCGGCTAATTTTTTTGATTTATTGTAGAGATGAGGTTTTGCCTGCCCAGGCGGGTCTCGAACCCGCGGGCTCAGGCAATCCACTCACCTCAGCCTCCCAAGGCGCGGGATTACAGGCTGAGCCACCGAGCCCAGCTTTTATTTTATTTATAAACAAGTTTGAGTCTAGTGAAAACGGTCTTCTTCTCTGGTTATTATTACTAACACTCTGAAGGCACTTAGTATACACTAAGCCTCCTCATGCACCTTTGCTATTGCACCCCGTGACCTTAAGAGTTGCCTCATCCTTGTTCCTTTAAAATCAAACTCACCTCGCAACAGTTAGCAGACATTCCGAAACAGAGAGAGAGTCAGAGTCCTAAAGGTGTGTACTCTCTTTGTGGACCTTCTGACTCCTTTCCTTCTTTTGGATGTTAGAGGCAACACTAAGAAACTATGGATACAGGAACTCTTGTTAGTTAGCTAAATCTCTCCCACACTCCCTGGGGAATATGCTGAAGCTGTAAAGCTTCTTTAAATGTCAACATTTATATAATATACTGTCTAAACTCCCCAACTAATGTGATGCCAATAGTTTTCAAACAAACGAAAATATAGATGCATCAAGGCTAAGCACTTATCCTTCCTTCCAGTATTTAAAACTAGTAACTGAATTAGCAAAGCAACATTAACATAGTTTGACATTATTTTCATAAGCAGTCCACCTTAAATATTATTAAAAAATTTGTTAACCAAGCTGAATGTAAAATCAGTGAGAATAAAAATAGACATTTCATATTTATCTTTCAACAGCAGTTCTGAACACTTCTTCCGGTTTATATCACTACCTTTTTCCCAACTCTCAATCATTCAACAATAAGTCAAGTGCTAACATGCTTGTGACAACGTGGGGATACTAAGCAAATGAATCACCATTTTGAGTCAAGCTCTTTGCTGGGGAGGCTTCTGGTTCTGACAGTAGCTCTGAGGACTATTTATTTAAAAAAATAATATTTGCTCAGAGAAAAAAATTTTACTTTATTTAAAAATTCATCTTCTGATGTTTTTTAACTTATGAGAATTAATAAGGGAAATAAAAACAATATTGTAGAAATCTTAGTAAATTTTAAAAATCATATCTTAAAAATTTTTTGTTTCGTGTACAATTCTACTTACTCAAACCATACAGTAATAATTTACAGAAATTTTGCTGACTACACACAACAAAAAAATCATTCAAAGTGGCATAGCAAATCATTTTTGAGAATGACTTTTATCATGTTTTCTAATAATGTCCATAAGATCAGCTCCTGTAACCAGATCATTCTGTGTCTGTTTATCTTTCTGTTGTTCTTTTCTCTTCTGGTCATGAAGATAAGGGGAATTTAATAACTGTGGGGGTAGAATAGATCCTGTGGGTTTTACTCTTTTTGCAATATCCCAGAAGAGTCTTTTTGAATTATTATTGACGAAAGTAATTGCCGTTCCATTTTGACCTAATCTCCCCACTCTTCCAACCTGAAATGAAATGCAAAGGACATTTTCAAAATGTTTTCATAAAATCTTAATGTCTTGTGAAGGAAAATGGAGACTATTATTTAAAGTAGTTTTACTAAGATTAACCTTTAGTCAGACAACAGTTTCTGAATTGTACATCTCAGTATATTTGTGTAATCAGTTTAGTGGGCTGCCACTGGCATATTTTTAATGAAACAGCCCAAATAGAAAATAAGAGAGTGGCCAGGCTTGGTGGTTCACACCGCAAACCCAGCACTCTGAGAGGCCATTGCTTGAACGAGAGGATTGCTTGAACCCAGGAGTTCAAGACCAGCCTGCACAACATAGTGAGACCTCATCTCTACAAAAAAGAAAAAATATTAGCTGGGCATAGTGGCATGTGTCTGTAGTCCCTGCTACTTGAGAGGCTGAAGACAAAGGATCATTTGAGCCCAGGAGGTCCAGCCTGTGGTGAGCCATGATTGTGCCACTGCACTCCAGCCTGGGAGAGAGAGGGAGACTCTGACTCAAAAAAAAGAAAAGAAAAGAAAAGAGAGTGATCACATTTAATAAAACTGTTTGTGAAGCCTGTGCTTCAGTTATACTTGTGTGTGTGATGGGGGTAATGACATAAAGATATTTCTTATTGTGGAGGGGTTAAGACCAAAAAAAGTACTGAAAGCCCCTGCACTAAGGGCAAGAGGACTCTACTTTAGCATATGTCTTAAAATGTTATAGATTTATACTAATTCATTCTTGCGAAAAGTTACTTTTCATTTTGACAATTAAATAGACACATATTTGTGATGGAGAACACACTTTGTAATAAGGTACAAAATCTACTTGTCTTCAAATATATAATGAAAATATACCAAGAAACCCTTCAGAAAAGGGGGAAACACAATTATGGTCAATTTCTGATCCTTAACTGAAATGTAAAACGAAGTCTATATTCAGAAATATTTAAATGATAGCTAGTGCCTGCTAATACATATGGATTTTAACACTGTGAAAAAGTTGAAAGGGTTTGCCTCAAGGGAGTAAGACTAGGGAGAAGTGAGGCAAGCAAATAGGGTTTTCCGTGTCAGCTTTTATTTTTACCTGATTTACTGAATTACTGAATTGGTCCGATAAAAATAAAAATTAGTATAAAAAGTAGCTAATTCTCTATAAAATCCACAGAAAAACAAGTTGAAATAAGAAAAAAATATATAAAAAGTAGCTTTAACTCACATAATGGGAGAAAATATTCACAAATCATCTATTTGATAAAAGTCTTGTACAGTACACAAAGAACTTTTTTTTTTTTTTAGTTGGAATCTAACTCTTTCGCCCAGACTGGAGCGCAGTGACCACTTCTGGCCACCGCAGCCTCGACCCGCTGGGCTCTGGCGATCCTTCCGCTCAGCCTTCAAGTAGCTGGAACTACAAGCGCGCACTACCACGCCCGGCTAAGTTGCCCAGGCGGGTCTCGAACCCACGGGCTCAGGCAATCCACTCACCTCAGTCTCCCAAAGCACAGGATTACAGGCTGAGCCACCGAGCCCGGATTACAAAGAACTTTTACAACTCAATAGGAAAGACAACCCATCTAAAAGATGGACAAAGCACTGGAATAGACATTTCTCTAAAGAAGATATAAAAAACGGCCAATAAGTACATGAAATGATGTTCAGCATCATGAGTCATCAGAGAAATGCATATCAAAACACAGGGGGTATAACTTCACAACCACTAGGATAGCTATCATCAAAAAGACAGATCAGTGTTGAGGATGTGGAGAAGCTGGAACGCTCCTAAGTTGCTGGGGGGAATGTAAAATACTGAAGCCACTTTGGAAAACAGTCTGGCAGTTCCTCAAAACGTTAAACATAGAGTTACCATATGACCCAGCAATTCCATTCCTAATATACACCCAACAGAAATGAAAACATATGTCTACACAAAAACTTGCACATGTTCATTAGCAGCATTATTCATAGCACCCAAACAGTAGAAACAACCTTAATGTCTAGCAACTAATGAATAGATAAACAAGGTAATAGATTCACACAATGGAATGTTATTTGGCAATTCAAAAAAAATGCCATACGGATACATACTACAACACGGGTGAAATTTAAGAACATTATGCTAAGTGAAAGATTCAACTCCTGTGGAATACGTAATTCTCTGATGTGCAGGTAAATGAGGTGGTACCAAAGAAATAAAATAAAGAGAAAGAAGTACTGCTATATCATTAAGTCTAAGTAAAAATAAAAGTGAAAATGCATGAAAGGTGCTAGACACATTTCAGCAGGCAATTCAAGTAAATGGCATTCAGAGGTGATTCTAAGAACATCAGAGAAAGGCTTTACTTGAAGAGTTTGTAAGTGATGCCCGAGAAGGAAGACAGGTAGCAGTCAGTGAGATAACATGCAGTGCTAAGAGAAGGTTCTATTTCTGCTACAAAGAGAAGCTATTGTTTCCTTTGGCAACAAAGGAAAGAAACAAATTTTAAAGGGTGAAAGACTAGAACAAATAAGGATATGAAGAGGAGACGAAGACAAGATTCCTAAAAAACCAAATACTTTAAAGATCAGTTATATTTTGGCCAGATACATCAACTTAAAACAATCTTTTTAAACACATTTTTTTCTGAACATAAAAGCTCACTGATTATATGCTCACTGAAGAGAATAAGCAAAATAAAGAAACATAAATAAACCAAAAATTTTCTATATAATTTTTTTTTTTTTTTTGAGTTGGAGTCTCACTCTGTTGCCCAGACTGGAGTGCAGTGGCCACTCCTGACCACTGCAGCCTCGACCTGCTGGGCTCTGGCGATCCTTCCGCCTCAGCCTTCCAAGTAGCCGGAACTACAAGCGCACGCTACCATGCCCGGCTAATTTTTTGATTTATTGTAGAGATGAGGTCTCGCTTGCCCAGGTGGGTCTCGAACCCGCGGGCTCAGGCAATCCACTCACCTCAGCCTCCCAAAGCGTGGGATTACAGGCTGAGCCACCGAGCCCAGCTTATATAATTTTTTAACTAATGTTTTATTTATTTATCTCTTTTTTTGGAGTCAGGGTTTCACTCTGTTGCTCAGGCTGGAGTACAGTGGCATGGATCATGACTTACCACAGCCTCAACCTCCTGGGCAAGAACGATCCTTCTGCCTCAGCCTTCTAAGTTGTTAGGACTATAGGTGTGTGCCACCATACATGACTAATATTTTGATTTGTCTGTAGAGACAAGGTCTTGCTATGTTGCTTAGGCTGGTCTCCAACTCTTAGACTCAAGTGATCCTTCTGCCTTGGCCTCTCAAAGTGCTGGGATTACAGGTGTGAGCCACTGCACCTGGCCTAAATGAACACTTTAGGTTACCTACTTCCAGGTATTTTTGAAAATGCTCTTTAGGCATACATATAGCTTTTAAAAGCAAAATTTAGTTGATATACATATATATTTTAAAAGCAAAAATAGATAAAGTTTTATGTCTTTTTTTTAAAAAACTTTTTTTTTAACTTAACATCACATTGATAGTAAAACTCATGAACAAAATGGTGGCAACATATAAACCTCTTTACCTGATGGACATACTCATCCATACTTGAAGGCATATCAAAATTGACAACCAGTTTGACACTGATCAAGTCTAGGCCTCGTCCCAGGACTCCTGTGCTCACTACAACTTCATAGTCTCCTTCCAGTAATCCCTTTCCAAAAGAAAAAAAAAAAAGCAGAAAACTTATTCAGAATTTATTTTATGTGGTTTTTATGTAATTTCAATAGTCTTTCTTTTTTTCAATGCTTACACTAATGTTTTTGTTGCAATATCTTTTCAGTAAGCAAGTAAAGGTCTTAATACACCTGAAATCTGTATGCAGCTTAAATTCTCCCCAATCCTCATGGAATTTATTCTATTAATTTACACAGGCAAATAGTTTCCAAAGGTGAACCGCTGCCCCGCCCTAAATTGGAATGGTTTAAGAAATGATGAATCCTGAATGAGTAATCTATTTAGTATATAATTTTTAGAGATCAGGGTTAGTGTATTTCAAATACACAAGCCTGAGCAAGAGAATTTTAACTCCATGGTCACTGCTTGCTTGAAGTTCCTGCAGTCATTAAAAAACAGTCTGCTTTAAAAACCAGCTGTAATATTGTATCTCTTGAAAATGAGGCAAAACAGATTTATAGGAAAGAGAATATGGAACGTTGAGTCTCAAACCTTCAATATGTTTTTCCTTTCCGTTTGTGACTTCTCCGAATGCATAGATGTGCTTTTTAGACCTGTGATTTTTTGAACGGCCTCACTCAACAGATCTGCCCCTAGTTTGCAGTCCACGAATACTAACACTGGAGGCTTAAAGAGTCTCTTATCCTGAAAAATTGAAAACACATATTTAAAATTATTCATATGACATAATTTACAATGCTTTTCTGAAGGCATTAGTACAAGCTAGTTACCGATAGGTTTATAAATATTGGTTTTTTTTTTTCTTTTGCATCAGGGTCTCACTCTGTTACCCAGACTAGAGTGCAGTGGCACAGTCATGGCTCACTACAGCCTCAGCCTCCTGGGCTCAGGCAATCCTCTCAACTCAGACTCCCAAGTAGCTGGGACTATAAGCATGCGCACCACGCTCAGCTAATAAAAGAAATCTTTTTTGTCAAGACCAGGTCTTGCTATGTTGCCTAGGTTGGTCTCAAATTCCTGGACTCAAGCAATCCTCCCACCTCAACCTCCCAAAGTGCTGGGATTACAGGCATGAGCCACTGTGACTGGCCTACAAATATTGTTAAGGAGGAAAAAATGAGTATTTTCTTTAAAATATGCACAAACAGAAGCCAAAGTCTACTGCCTTTCACATTTCTCCATCACTTCATTAATACTGCAAGAGCAATTCAAACATTTTAAGTGCAATAATATAGCTCTACATACTGCTCATTAGTCATTACCAACCATATTTCACTTAATACTGTGTTTGTAAGTAACTATGCTTGCACGTCACCCACTTAACAAGTTTCTGTCTAAACTACTAACAGTTAAAAAAATTCTCTAGGACAGAATAGTCAAAAAATACCTTGCCCCTGTCTTATATAAAAACAACTGAAGTTTTTTGAAAGAAAAAAATTCTTTAGGAATAATCTTGATAATTAAATATCTTTCTACAATAAAGAAAAGAAAACCCAACCCTGCATCTATCCAGCATGTTTTCATAAATAACAATTTATTTGATCCTCTCAGAATTCTAAGGTAGGTAAAGCAATTTATTAGTAAACACCTATACCAAATTCCCCAAAACTTCCATCTAAAAATCATTCTCTGAAGAGCTATGAAAAATGCAAATGCAATCTACAAAACATGGTTGATTACTTTACTGCTTACATTTAAGATTTCAAATAATTTTTTCTTCTTGGCTGGGTCTTCCACCCACAAAATAATCTGACGTACATTGGCACAAGGTAGGTTCTTTTCTCCAGTGATAATTCTCACAGGATTATGCAGAAGCTGGTTTGCTAGCTGTTCTATGCTTGTTGGAATTGTGGCTGAAACCAAAATGGTCTGACAATCATTAGGAACATTTTCCAAAATGTCAAGCACTTGCTGTTGAAAGCCCATCTTTAACATGGTGTCAGCCTAAAATAAAACCATTTTAAAATTAGTATGGCTTGACATTAAAACCCAGAACAACTCAAGAAAAGATTGACATGATTAAGAACACAAAAAAATTAAGAACTCTTAAACAGAAAACTATGACCACAATGTCAAAAGACAAAGACTCAACAGGGAAAAAATATATTTATATAAAATTATCAACTGTGTCAATGTTTGCAATAATATACAAAGACTGTTGATATTGGCATTATAAATAGTGGCAAAAAACCATACACATTCTAAATATTCATCAATAGAGGACTTGGTAAATTATGATAGATCCATATAATACAATACTATGCTGGCAAGAAAAATGATCATAAGAACTTTTATTAAATAATGAATGATTGCTAGGAGAAAAAAAGCAAAGTACAGAACACTATGCATAATAGGACACTATTTATGTTAAAAGTATTGTATGTATATACACTCAAGAAACTTAATTGCTAACACTGGGGAGAAGGCTGTAGGGAGACAATTTAATTTTTTTATTTTTAGTTTTACAAGGTTTGATTTTTTTAAACTATGAAAAAATACTATAATTATAATAAGATATTATTTTAAATAAAACATTTAACGTCAGAGGTTGCTGTGATCTGAATGTTGGTGTCCCCCACAAATTCCTATGTTGAAATCTAACCCACAATATGCTCGTATTAAGAGGTAAAGCCTTTAGCTGATTAGGTCATAAGGACTGCACTTCATGAATAGGAATTAGTGTCCTTATAAAAGGGTTTAGGGGGTTTTGTGTAAGGACACAGCAAGAGGGCACCATCTTTGAAATAGAGAACAAGCCCTCACCAGACCCTCAATCTGCTGGCACTTTAACCTTGGACTTCCCAGTCTCTAGAATTGTTGAGAATCAAGTTTCTGTTGTTTATAATACCAGTCTAAGGTATTTTGTTATGCAGCAGGAAAGAACTAAGACAGGAGCTTTCACTTGCCTTTTATACCTCTGTATTTTTTTTTTTTTTTTTTTAACAACATGAGCTTATCGCTAAGCAAACAGCAAAAATGTCAGGGCAGCCTTAAAAAAACAAAAGATTAAAGCTCTCTTGATTTTCAGATACAATCTGGGTATCTATAATTTGGGAACAATAAGATATTTAATTATTTTAAGCTATTAAAGCATTGGGCTTTGTTTTGCTTTGTTTAATTTTAGAGTTGGGGGTCTCACTCTGTTGCCCAGACTGGAATCCAGTGGTGTGATTATAGTTCACTGCAGCCTCAACATCCTGGGCTCAAGTAATCTTAGCAGCTGGGATTACAGGTACGAGCCACCACATACAGCTCAGCACTGTATTTTTAAGTGTCCACTAATGTATTGTCATTTAAAATTTGAACACTCATTTTAATATCATTGCATTCTATGACTTTTTTTTTCTGAGTTGGAGTCTCACTTGGTCGCCCAGACTGGAGTGCAATGGCAAGCTCCTGGCCACCGCAGCCTCGACTGCTGGGTTCCTGCGATCCTTCCGCTTCAGCCTTCCAAGTAGCTGTAACTACAGGCATGTGCTACCACGCCTGGCTAATTTTTGATTTATTGTAGAGACAAGGTCTTGCCAAGTTGCCCGGGTAGGTCTCGAACCTGCGGGCTCAGGCAATCCACTCACCTTGGCCTCTCAAAGTGCTGGGATTATAGGCTGAGCCACTGAGCCCAACCTATGACATTTAAAAGATTTAAAATAATCATGACATACTGGATTTGATCCTGGTTCTAACTACGACCTTAAACAAGTTAATCAGCTTTAAGCCTTAGTTTTTCCCCCTTATAAATGAGAAAGATAATAGTAACTACCACATAGGGCTGTTATGAGGACTAATGAGATAAAGTGTAAAGTATATAAGACACTTGGGACAGTGCCAACAACATAATAAGACTCAGCCAATATTTCAATTAATGAGACACAGAGAACACACATGCCCACTTTTCTCAATAACCCCACCAAGTCCTACTCTCTTCTCCTGGCTTTCAGAAAATGCAGGCATTTAGAAAGAAATTCCTTTAGTCTCTCTTCTCATGCAAACTTTTTGAAAGAGTAGAACAGAACTGCCCCTCCATCCCTCTGCTATTTACCTCACACTCACAGTTCAATCCACTGGTCTTTTCCCCTCATCTCATTAGAACTAAATTCTATGCTTGTTGGAATTGTTGCTGAAACCAAAATGGTCTGACAATCACTTGTAAGAAATCACTCCCCAAGTGTCCACCTCAAAGAGTCTTTAAGTCTCTCTTTAAGATGTAATTTTTATTTAAAAAAACTAATAGAATACACTCACTGTAGAAAACTAAGCACAACAAAGTATAAAGAATTAAACTCACCTATGATCCCATAATCTAGACATTCCCGCCACCTCCCTTATTTCCATCTCCTAAATATGTCTGGAAATCCCTCTTCCCCAACCTTACAGCCACTGCCCTGGCTCAAACCCTTCCCTTCACTCTGTGAACCAGTATTCCTCCTTTCTTCACATCCAGAATATGAGTCTGTTTATAATACATTCCTGCTTAAAAATCCTTCGAGGATTCCCAATGTATTCAGATTAAAGTCTGAACTCCTAAGGCCACTTACAAATCACACACAGGAAAAAAAATCTGAAAATACACTAACTACAGTTATTTTAATGTGGTAGAAATATGAAACTATCCCCCCATTTTCCAACTTGTCTTCAATGTGCATGAATTATAGTTGTTATTCAAAATGCAGAGTGGGCCATAAAAAGCATTAAAAAACAACAGAATATAGAATAAACAAACTACATGTAGCAAGGATAATTAACATTTTGTGAAACTTTTGTTTGATTTATACATACACAAACATAACATCTATGTACCAGTGCCCATCTAAACTCCATCTTTTTGAAAGTCATTATGAATCAGAACTTGGGAAAATCTTATTCTTTCCACAACTCAGTTTTCTACTTATTAATCTATTTCCTATCTACTTTAGAGGAATAGATACTTTTAAAAAGCTCTTAGAAATAAAAGCAAGGGACTATACATAACTATGAGGTGTTTCAAATATTAGAACCACTTACAATTAAACAAAGTTACTCTGAAAATGCAACAATAAGAGGTAAACATAGAGTAAGAAGAATAATGAGGTAAACCTAGATATCTCCTATTATAAAACACATTTTGCCAAACTTCTCTAGAAAACAAAAAAGCTGTCTTTAGTGTTGCCTACAGTTCTTTATTATACATGACTTTTTTTTTTTTTTTTTTTGAGTTGGAGTATTACTCTGTAGCCTAGACTGGAGTGCAGTGGCATGCTCCTGGCCACCGCAGCCTTGACCTGCTAGGCTCCAGCGATCCTTCTGCCTCAGCCTTCCAAGGAGCCGGAACTACAGGCGCGCGCTGCCACGCCCAGCTAATTTTTGATTTATTGTAGAGATGAGGTCTTGTCAAGTTGCCTAGGTGAGTGTCGAACCTGAGGGCTCAGGCAATCCTCTTGCCTCGGCCTCCCAAAGTGCTGGGATTACAGGCTGAGCCACCGAGCCCGGCCACACATGACTTCTTTAATCTCTGACAATTTGACTTCCGTATCTACTGCCAAAACCTCACTCTTGAAGGTTCCCAAGGCTGAATATTCACTTTCTCACACACCAAATCTTTAGTGAGTGGCTAACTGTGGTTTGAAGCTCATGTTCACTAGGGCACCTTTCCAAGCGCTACACATGAATCCTGTGAGGTAGGCACTACTATGATCCCAGTTTTAAAGATGAGGAAACTGAGGCCTATCACACAGTCATTAAGCGGTGGAGCTAGACATGGACTTTGGCAACCTGGTAATCTCTAGAGTCTATGTTGTAAGCACCAAGCTGAAATGCTACGTGCTAGGTGGTCAAGCCACACGAACTGACCCTACCTTCAATGAATTTATGGTCTAACAGGAAAAAGATGGGTCAACCAAAACTTACAATAAGCATATACTTGAAACATTGTATATTTAAATTACAGCATATGACATCACGACCACCACCTCCTTCAAGCACTTCTTTCTCCTCTCACAGCTCTTCTCCTCTCTCACTGGTTACTCTTTCTCAGGCTCCTTACTCTTAATCTCTATATGTTGGGAAGCCCCGTAGGCCGTGCCACAGGTCCCCTCACGTCCCCATCTATACTGTCTCCCCAGATAAGATCAGCAAGTTCCAAGCTCATAATACCATGTATGCATCAAATACTCTCACAGTCATATCTCTGGCTACGATTGCTTCCCTGAACTCAAGTGGCAGAAACCAAATGCCGGCTTAACACCTCCTCTTGGATCTAACAGGCCCCTCAAATTCAACATGTTCAAAACAGACTTTTGTATTTCCTTCCTGCCAAACCTGCTCCGATTCCACTTCACATTCCAGGAGATGGTGCCATCGGAAACCTTAACTTCACCCCTTCCCTTCATCACCCCACATCTAATCCATCAACAATCTTGGCAACACCACTCACACAACCCAAAGTCAGTCACTTCTGTGCAGCTCACACCTGTGAAACTGTCCCCATTCCTGTCATCTCCATCCCATAATCCACTCTCCTCAAGCAATCGGATTCTTTAAAAATATAAATCGGATCTTCTTACTTCTCTGCTTAAACCCTCCAATGGTTTCCCATCACGCACAGAATAAAATCCAACTTCTAACCATGGCCTAAAAGTACTACAAGGTCTCATCCTTGTCCACTCTCCAACTTCCTCTCTTACCACTCCCTGCCCACTCTCTGTGACCCTGCCACACCAGCCTTCTTTCTGTTTCCAAATACCCCATGCTTGCTTGCACATTGACACTTGGACAGCCTTGGCTGTCCTGTCTGAAACAGTCTTCCCTCCAGATGGATCTTTGCATGGCTGCCTCTTCTCATTCAGCTCTCAGCAGAAATGTCCCTTCCCAGAGAGTCATCCCCTGACTATCAATCTAAGGTAAGCCCCGGTTGCCACTGCCAAATCACCTTGTGGGTACATTTGTCACAGCCCCATGAGACACAGCTCACCTGTCTCACTTTCCACTGTATCTTCAAAACCAACAAGTGTCTAGCACATAAAAAGCCCCCAAAACATATTTCATAACTAAATGAATACTCATTACTTCTAGGCACTGAACAAGTATACATTAGGCAGCTTACTAGTCAGTGTATCCCAAACTTCGCTGAAGATAAGAATCACCTGGAATGAGTTTTTAAAGATTCCTGGCCTCCAACTCAGAGCTACTGAATCAGAACACCCAAGTAAGAAGTCTGGTCTTGGATTACATTCATTGCGCATGCCAGGTGACTCTTATCACTAGGGAACTTGGGCAAACATTGTGCTTGATTATTGGAATACAGCAAGGAACACAACTTAAAAGAGAAATTTTAAAAGTCTGTGCACAGTTCAGCAGAGCAGAGAGGAAAAAAGCTCTAAAATCCGTCTGGGGCAGTGAGGTATTTCAGAGTTATGAACACTTAAGGAAGGAAGAGCAGGCAAATGTGGTGGGAGACAATTCTAGGCCAAAGGACAGGTATGATAGGAGATATAGACAGAGATAGGGGTGACAGTTTTCCAATTTCAAACGAGTTACCTCAGTTTTCATCCTTGCCCATTCTTGTGTCCTCGCCCTCTTTTTGAAACAGTGGTTCTCTCTTCTTCAGGGATAATTTTCATTCTCAGTTCCTCTCTGGTCTCTCAAACTGCTTCTCTGTTTACTGACTCATCTTCAAACTCCACAAGCCAGGCTCTCAGCCCCAGTCTGTGTCTCTCTTTCTGACCATCTCTCTAACCTTCCTCCCTTAGAGAAAGCACGTCTCATGAATTCCAATGCATATTTCAGATCTAGGGGCTAGTTCCCTCAGCTCATCATTCACAACAAATTGAACATAACTAAACTAAACCAAACTCAAATATTATTACTGAGACCCAGTACTCATCTACTTGCCTGTTTCTGAAGTTAAAGGCACAACTATAAATTATGGAGGCACGCTCTTCTTCCTCTCTCATATTCAGTCACCAGAAGACTCACAAATGATTCCCTTACCATAACTTCAGCCTTGACTCCTATTGCCTCCACCCTAACAACCCTTCACTCCTGTCCGGATTGTTGGTTGCTCTGTTGCAGATTCTTTCTTCTTTGATTTCTCTCATACTGAGCAGCAGAATAACCTTCCTAAACCACCACTTTCAACATGTCACACCCCAACTCAATAATTTAGGAAGCCTCATGGTCTCCCACATCAAGACCAAATTCTTCTGCCTTCCTTTCCAGGCCCTCTATAATTTGACTCCACCCTAACTACAATTTTACCTCCTATTATTTCTCAGGAAGAAGTCTTCAAGCTGGTGGTCTCTTCTATGCCTCTGCACACGCACACTTGAACTTTCTCTCTTAGGTCAGTCCCTTCACTTGGAATATTTGATATAGCCTCTTGCTTTCTAAATCTTTTTCCATCGTTTGGGGCTCAGGTCAAATCTCATCATCTTTGAGAAGTCACTTTTTTACAGTGCCAGTACATTTGCTCTCTTATTTCTCCTTCTGATCTTATTTGTCCTGGACAACTAGCATATTTTATAGAGTCCGATTATTTTACTAATAGCCTGTATTCATGAGTGGCAAACTATGACTCTCGTGATAAATTCAGACCTTTACCTGTTTTTGTAAATAAGTTTTACAGGAACCTAGTCACACTTATCCTTTCTCACACTGTCCATAGTTGTACTGAATAGTTGTAATAGAGACCACCCAGCCCCAAAGCCCAAGATGTTTACAATGTCCTTTAAATAAAGTGTTTGCCAATCCCAGCCTGTATCATACATTTAGTACTTCTGTATCTCAGTACATATGATAATGGCCTTGCCTTTACTTCAAGTGTATGTATCTTTTCTCTCCAAAAAGATTTCAGCACCTCGTAGAGGTCTGAATGGTATTCAAAACTTCCTGTGACACCATCCAAATGTATCCAGAGTTGGTCAATCTGTACCTAAATAGCACTTCTGTACTGACTTCAGTTTCAGTACATAACCAGTTATGCTGTTTACCAGCTCATTTCCCCTCCAGACCACACAGAAACCATATTCCTTAAATGCCACGGAGCTGGGACTGAGGCTGCACATAACAGGCACTTCATCCATGTCTGCTGAATGAGTACCTCCTTTGTACCATAACAGTGAGCACCGAACTGAAAAGCCTTATGAAACTTTGTCAATGGAAGGAAATGAAAATGCTGTAAAGAGAAGTGAGGGTGAATAGAACCTAACTTGAAATTCCATACAAGAATTACTCCTCAGGTTCCCAAGATGGGAAGAACTTAAGAACATGGGCTTATCAACAAAGGGAAGCTCAGTCATACATTCAGGGTGGCAGTAAGTCTAATGATTATCTGATACAAAAAATCAGTTCTACCAAGAAGCTGTGCCAGGAAAATGCTGACCTAGCAGTACTTTTTAAGTTATTAAATCTTACTGTTTTACATTTCTACAGCACTTTTCAGTCTATGAAACATTTTTACAATCACCCTTCATCCTTGGCACAGCTGTGGATTAAACGATGTGCCCAAGATCTCATGGGAGGCAGAATAAATGCTCAAATCTTGGTCTTGAGGGTATTTGCGACAAGTTTTTTCCCTCTGCTTATGGGGGCCCACAGAAGGTGGGCCAAGACACTATCACTGGTCAGCACCCAGCACCCCTTGTTTCTGATCACTGGTAGGTAGGAGCAGGACTCTGCTCTGTCACTGCTGGTGGGACATGTGGGAAGATACATGTGCCCCAGATGCAGGAATGGCACGTGCCCAGTGTGGGCTGGCTCACGGTTCTGTGTCCCCATGCTTGTTCGTATGGTGGAATATCAGCAAGGGATAATACATTTACTTCATCTTACTAACCATGCCAAAAGTATAAAAAAGCCTCTATGGTATATGTAATACAGAAAATCGAAACCACAGATGTCTACACCCTCAGAGAAAAAATAGAATAAAATAAAGGCCATCCAGCAGCTACTTCAAGATTCCAGATGATAGTAAGCATCAAATGCTTGAAAAACTTATCATTGAGAATAAAGTGTCTGTTGAATTTGTGTTTTCTATCACCTAGGAAAAGATATCTCTGGTGTAATTCTAGTGTAGTATACTATATGTTAGCCACAGCGCTACACAAGAACCAGCTTAAGAACCACATCTGCAATTTTGACTGGGTTTTTTCCCGTAGAGAAAGAAAATGCCCTGAATATACATTGAAATGATATAACTTTACTTTTCATAACTTATATAAAATTATGTAACAAATGTTTTTTAAACACCACTACTTACTTCATCTACTACCACAATTTTTACACCACAGAGTTTTACAGAGCTCTGTTTTATTATATCCAGAAGTCGTCCAGGGGTCGCTATGATAACCTAAATAAAAGAGAAAAAGCAAATTTTAAGATTAGGTAAGAGTCATTCATTAATTCATGCTATATTTATTGAGAGGCTAATATGTGCCAGATACTGTGTTAAGCACTTGGAATTCCATGATGAATAAGTCAGACATAGTCTTTGCTCTCATGAAACTCACAATACAAAGAAAGAAAGTGCTCATGAGATAAATACCGTATGTCATAAACAGAGGGATCCATCCAGTTTTACCTAACATATAAGGTCAAATACAAAGCATTAGTAAGAGTGAGCAAGGTGAAGAGTGGCCTAGGCAGAGGGAAAAGCATCTATGACAATCCTGAGGCTGGGAGGCCAGGGAGGCTTCTAGCAGGAAGGGAGGGGGGAGAAGTGGGGAGGGAGAGGCTTGAGACCATGCAGGGACCAGGAAGGGCAGTTTATTGCTACTATCTGGCACAGTAAACAAGTGCAAATTCCGTAACATCTCTGGACCTTGTATTTCATTTTTAAATTAAGAAGTTGGACAAAATGATTTCTAAGGCTACTTAAGTCTCTTAACAATTTTGTAACATATTAGCAGAAGTAGTGGCTATAGTAGGGGCCCTTTAGTCAAACTTCGGTAGGAAATCCTGGCTCTAGCATTTCGTAATGGTGTGTGTCTCTATTCTCTCACCCGTAAAATGGAAATGATAATAATTATTTTAAGGATTAAATGAGACATTGCCTGCCATAAAGTAGAGTTACAAATGCTCTAATAAATTCAACTGTATTCCATTTCAAATACACACCAACAGGATGGTAAAATCACTAAGAATGATAAAATCTAAGAGTTATAAGGATCTGTATGCAGAGAACTATAAAGTTTTCCTTAGAGACTTCAGAAATACCACAGGTATTTAAATCAATACGAATTATTCTGAACTGCGTTCATTCTTTCTATTTTTTTCCCCTTCTGCTGGCTTGGAAGTTACAAACTCTATTTTCATTCTTCTAGTTCTTTCCTTTGAATTTTAACAACATATATGACTTAATAAAGTCTAAAGTTAATTACCACTTTTACCTTTTTCTTGAATTTGAGCCAGAGTCTCACTCTGTCTCCCAGGCTAGAGTGCAGTGGCCCAGTCATATCTCACTGTAGCCTCGAACTCCTGGGCTCAAGCAATTCTCTCACCTTAGCTTCTCAAGTAGCTGGGACTAGAGGTATGCACTGTCACGCCCAGCTAATTATTTATTTATTTGTATTTATTTTTTGGTAGAGACAGGGTCTCTCTATGTTGCCCAGGCTGATCTTGAACTCCAGGCCTTGAGCAATCCTCCTGCCTTGGCTTCCCAAAGTGCCGATTACAGGTGTGAGCCACCACACCCTGCTCTCTTTTTTTTTTTTTAGTTGGAGTCTCACTGTGTTGTCCAGGATGGTGTGCAGTGGCCCAATCACAGATACTGCAGCCTGCTGGGCTCTGGCAATCCTGCCTCAGCCTCCTGAGTAGCTGGGACTATAGGCATGTGCTACCATGCCCAGTTACTTTTTTGATTTACTATAGAGACAAGGTCTCACTATGTTGCCCAGGCTAGTCTCCAACTCCTGGGATCAGGCAACCCTCTCACCTTGACTTCCCAAAGTGCTAGGATTATGGGTATGAGCTGGCATGTACCTGGCTTGTTTGGTTTTTTTTTTAACCCACAGATTGTTCATTACTGTTACTGCTTCATTCAGTCAACGTTTGTTGAGATTTACCCACATGCTTACTATCTTCTTTGCCCACCATTGTTTCTTCCATCTCATACCTTCCTATCTGGAATCATCTCATCTGTAGAATATCTTAGTTTCAAAGTTCCTTTACATGGTATATTGGTAGTAACTCTCTCAGTTTTGTTTATTTGAAAAGTTCTTTATTTTGCCCTTGTTCTTGAAGGGTAGCTTTGCTAAATAAATAGAGGTTTCAGTTAAGTTTTTCTCAAAAGTCACCTGTAGGGAGTTCGGGCTGGTACAAGGTATGGGAATAGTAGGTAGATAAAGAGGAACTTCCACAGAAAGGCATCCCTGCAGGGGGTGCTGAAGCCTGAGGGGTGAGAAGCATGCAGGGTAGAGTCTAGTGAGTCTAGGCATCACTGTGGGAAGGGGTAGTGGTGATGGTAGGAGACATAGAGGAGGATTGGTCAAAGAAATAAATGCATAAAAGAAAAAGAGAGGTAGGTTTCTCCCTGTCAGTTACAAATATGGAAACAGAAAACCTGAAATGAATCCTGTTGTGTTGAATTAGAGTTAGAAGTATCAATATAAACTCATGGCTTCTAATAAACAGATATAAAAAAACACACACATATATATAGCTAACTCTTGAACAACACAGGTTTGAACTGTGTGAGTCCACTTATATGTGGACCATTTAAAAACAAACATGGGTCAAAACTACAGTACTTAGGGGATACAAAACCCATGTATATGCTGGGTGCAGTGGCTCACGCCTGTAATCCCAGGACTTTGGGAGGCAGAGGTGAGAGGATTGCCTGAGCCCGTGGGTTCAAGACCAGCCTGGGAAACACGGTGAGACCTTGTCGCTACAATAAATAAAAATATTAGCTGGGTGTGGTAGCGTATGCCTGTAATTCCAGCTACTTGGAAGGCTGAGGTGGAAGGATTGCCTGAGCCTATCAGGTCGAGGCTGCAGTGACCGTGAGCAGTGTGCCACTGCACTCTAGCCTGGGCAAGAGTGAGACTCTGACTCAAAACAAAAACAAAAACAAAAAAAAACAAAACTCACGTATACGGAGGGCTGACTGTTTATATACTACGGTTCTGGTGTGCCAACTGTGGGACTTGAGTATGCACAGATTTTTCCATACACGGATTTTTGTATACCTTCCCCCTCATATGTACTCCCTAGTTCTGTCCACTGGGTAGTCCAAGGAGCAGCAACGGTCCAACAGAAATGAGCACACATAGAGGCCAGGGCTCGGTTTCTAAATACTATCTCTAGTAAAAGAAATCATGGCTCCTTGGAGAAAGGCATGATTCTCTGCTGACCCAGCTTCTCTGGGATTTTTAGGACCTCCCTACCACCCTAATAACTAAACAGATTTATGCCCAGAACATCAAGGAGCCTCCAAGACCCAGTTCCAGCAAGGCAGCAGACCACTTTAGTTGGTCAGCATCTGTGCCAAACCTTTCATTAAATATCTTGACTTTAAAAGCGGGTATCGCCGGGCTCGGTGGCTCAGCCTGTAATCCTGCGCCTTGGGAGGCTGAGGTGAGTGGACTGCCTGAGCCCGCGGGTTCGAGACCCGCCTGGGCAACTTGGCGAGACCTCATCTCTACAATAAATAAAAAAAAAAAAAAAATCAGCCGGGCGTGGTAGCGCATGCCTGTAATTCCGGCTACTTGGAAGGCTGAGGCGGAAGGATCACCGGAGCCCAGCAGGTCGAGGCTGCCGTGGCCGGGAGCGGCCACTGCACTCCAGTCTGGGCGACAGAGTGAGACTCCAACTCAAAAAAAAAAAAATTAAAAATTAAAAAATTAAAAATAAAAGCGGGTATCTTCAACTACCCATTCCAACTCAAGAAATCTGAGGTTCACAGAAATGAAGCGACTTATCTAAGCCATATAGCCAGCCATCATGCTTCAGTGCCAGAACTAGACTACATTGCTTTTACATACTTTCATATACCAGAAACTACAGACTACATATAATAGCACAGCTAAAGAAGGAGCAGAGTCAGGTAAATTAAAGTCTCAATTTGGACAAACATCATAGGTAGATAAACCACATCTTTCTGAGAGTCAACTTCTCAACCATAAAACATGGGATATGCCAACCCACCTCCAGGAGTAAATGTGATGGTTAAATGAAATAATTCATGAGAGAACATCCAATAGCCTTTGGCATATAACAGGAATTCAGTAAATTGTGTTTCTCTACTTTTCCATATAAAACAGACTTAAAAAAAAAACTTAAGGCTTACTTGGTAAGAATTTTAAAAGTCACCTAAAATCACACTTAAAAGTTCCTCAAGGGGGAAAAGAAAGCACTAGTTTTTAATATTGCTTATAAAGCTTTCCTGAGGCATTGTATCAAATCAGTGCTTACCTTAACATGCTGTTGCAAACGATAGAGCTGTGGGGGTAAGGGTAAGCCACCCACCAGAAGCACAGTTTTCATGCGTGGCAGGCCACTCATCAGTTCTTTAGTTTGTCTCTCTATCTGGATGGCCAACTCTCGTGTTGGTGTAAGAATGAGGGCAGATGGAGTTTTGCTCTGTAAGGATGTGAAAAACAAGTCTAAAAACACCAGCAATTAATTCCTGCTGATATGAATTAAATCTTCACAGTGATTCCAAGAACACTGCCCTTTTAAAATGTTCCCATCAGCCCAACTGGATATGAATCCTCTTGCCTTCCGCTTGCTGCAGACTTATTCTCCTTCTAAAACCATCAAAAATTAAACCCATTTCTTACATAACATACAAGAGGTGATCCCAAAAAAGCCTGGAATTATCTTTTGGAAGGCAGGCCCCTTGTCATACACTCAGAATTTGTTCCTCCAAGTTGTCAACCAAAGTTTTTATCTGGAAGTTCTGAGAAGGTTGAATCACGATTTGCGAAAGAGACGTTCTGCGTTATGGCAAACAGGTGACTGGTTCTTCCACCTGATAATGTACCTGCCCCACACCACACTGAGTGTTCAACAGTTTTTGACCAAAAACAACCTGACCCCTGTGCTCCACCCTCCCTATTCACATGGAGTGACTTTTTTTTGTTTCCCCAATGAAAAAAAGTCCTTCAAGGGAAATGTTTTGCCCATGTGGAAGGGGTGAAACAAAAAACATCAGAAGCACTAAAAGACATCAAAATCAATGAGTTCCAAAACTGAGCAGTGGAAAAAAGTGTCTTGAGAGGTGCACTGCATCAGAGAGTACTTTGAAGGTGACTGAAGTTTAAACATGCAAGAATAAATACAGAATTTTTAATAAACCAATTCCTGGTTTTTTGGGGTCCTCTCTCATGTAATGAAAAATCAAAATCGGGGCTGGGGAGAGTGACCAAGGTGTGAAAACTGAAGGTTTGCTCCTATTTAATTGGACCCTGCAATCTCCAGCCATCCTTCTCTGGAGAGAAAATCCGAGAGTCACCATGAAGATGTGGTCAAAGCTTGGCAGTCTACCCTTGATTTTTTCCTTTCAGCTCTCCTGTGCGTTCACTTCTTTCTGTCCAAAGAACTTACATATATATCCCCATCCTATTCTCTGCTATATAGCTCTATTTTTGTCCTCCAGCATATTTGACCTATATTCTGAACATCGAGTGCTTTTTTTCCCCCGCACATCTTCTACACTACCCTTTAGTTTTCCAGATTTTTGTCCTTTATCTTTCTTCTCTTTGCCCACATATTTTACTTGTTTCTCTCCTCACCATACTTCATACTTTACAAGCTCACCTGTACTTGGCAAGTGGTAATTACCCAAAGTGTTTGTTAAACTAATTATGTTTGAAAGTGCTTTTACACTGTAAACTAAGAAGTAAGGTGGTATTGTTTTAAGATGAACTATAGATCATATTTAAGGGTATATTTTGAAATTCTACGATATTGTTCCAACTTTGGTATAAATCAGTAAGTTTCTTCAAAATACAAATTCCAAGGTGCTTAATTTAACACATAAATTGCAGCTCATCTGCTAAGCAGGACTTCCCCTCTCCTAAATCCAAAGTTTATTCTTTTAATAGAATATCAGTTTGAAAGAAAATGTTTTGCTGGGCATAATCGCTCATGCCTGTAATCTCAGCACTTTGTGAGATGGAGGCGAGAGGACTGCCTAAGCCCAGGGGCTCAAGACCAGCCTGGGCAACTTGGCAAGACCTAGTCTCTACAATAAATATATACATTTAGAAAAAATTAGCCAGGTGTGATAGCACATCCCTGTAATTCCAGCTACTTGGAAGGCTGAGGTGGAAGGATCGCCTGTGCCCAGCAGGTAGAGGCTGTAGTAGCTGTGAGTGTGCCACTGCAATCCAGACTGGGTGACAGAGTGAGACTCCACTCAAAGAAAAAAAAAAAAGAGAAAAGAAAATGCTTTGTAAGGAAGCAATTTTTAAGACCCTCAATAAAGAGACCTTTGGTTCAATATAATAAAACAAAAATTCCCTAAAATTATGTTTTTCATATAAACTACTATAAGAAGCAAAATCACTAAGGACACTAGTGACTCAAGTTTCACATATTTAGTTTCCACCTGCAATTTTTTTTTTTTTTTGAGACAGTGTCTCGCTCTGACACCCAGGATGGAGTGCAGAGGCATGATCACAGCTCAGTGCAACCTCGACCTCCTGGGCTCAAATGATCCTCCACTTCAGCCTCCTGAGAAGCTAGGACCACAGTTGTGTGCCACCACGCCTGGGTAATTTCTATATTTTTTGAGATGGAGTCCCTATGTTGCTCAGGCTGGTCTCAAGCAATCCTCCCACCTCAGCCTCCCAAATTGCTGGGATTACAGGCGTGAGCCACAGCAACCAGTCTTCATCCTGCAATTTTAATACAGTTAAGGATGAAATTTGGTAAATATTTCATTTGTTTCTGAGAATAATACATGTTGAACTCTATAACTTACCTCAAATAAAACCTGCATGATAACAGGAAGAAGAAAGGCAGCTGTTTTTCCTGAGCCAGTATCTGCACTGGCCATTATGTCCCTTCCCAGAAGTCCCACAGGAATCATCTGCATTTGGATGGGGGTTGGCACTTCATAACCTGATTTCTTCAAGTTGTGATTTAAGACCTCAGGGAAACCACAATGTTCAAAGTCAATAATGGGCCTGGTGACTTCTTGCCCTTGAACTAAAATTCCCAGCTGCTGCTTAAGATTTTCAATCTGGTCCTCCTGGAGGTTCGAAATAAAGGGGTGCTCTTTGTAGACATAGAAAGCATTCCAGGGAGAGGCTGGCTCAGAATCTGCTTTCTGTGGATTGCTGAGTTTTAATTTCTCTTCCTTTTCCTTAACTTGTAGAAGATGTTTTGCTTTACACTCCAAGCTACACACATCTTCGTCTGTCTTATCACAAATGTACTCTCCATAACGACCACAGACCACACAGACAGGTTCCCCAGGTTCTGCCCAGCGCTGTGTTTTGGAAAATGACTTAACAGGCTCTTCAGAAGGATGGTTGTCCCTCACACCCTGCTCAGAACCTACGGAACAAACCTCAGCTAACGGGCCTGATGGACTGGGGAAGGGGCATGATTCACTGCTGTGCCTGTCTGGTGTTGTAGCTTCTTCTGTAACTAAAGAATCAGCTGGAATTTCTTGGCCCTTGTCCAGCTGAAGGTCTTCTGCTTCTGGTTTAATTTTCTTAGCCACACAACTTTTGCCATGATCATTAGCATTTCTCTTGATTTTTAGAGATCTTGGAACAAACATCCTTCAACAGTCTGTTGAGAAAATTATATAATGAGATTTACTTGATCCTTAATAAAGTTCACATATAAAGTACTATATGATTATCCTGGAGTCAGTCTTGTGTCCTAGGGCTTTTCCTCAAAAGAACAGTGAAGACATCATGACATAACTTAACATGAAGCTTTTCTTCTATTCACTAATTTCCTCTGGTGAAAAGATAAAGTCCTTTTCCTCACACAGAGGAGTGGTGAAACACTGCACACTGCTCAACACAGCTTTGTGCATACTGTCTATTTCTACTTACTGATTACTTGTACTTTGAAGTATCAGATATTACAGAAATTCTGGGGTAAAGTTATTATATTTTCACAAAAAACACACAGGGGATATTTCACAGTTAGAATCTTTAAAACAGGCTGGGCTTGGTGGCTCAGCCTGTAATCCCAGCACTTTGGGAGGCCAAGGTGAGTGGATTGCCTGAGCCTGCGGGTTCCACACCATTCTAGGCAACATGGTGAGACCTCATCTCTACAGCAAATAAAAAATTAGCCGGGTATGGTAGTGCACACCTATAGTTCTGGCTAGTTGAAAGGCTGAGGTGGAAGGATCACCAGAGCCCAGCAGGTCGACACCAGACTGGCCGTGCGCATGCCACTGCACTCCATCCAACCCAACTCAAAAAAAAAAAAAGAATCTTTAAAATAAAAACCAAATTATAGAAGAAAATGCTATCTTTATATAAATAACACTTATTTTAGTATTTTTTATGTGCCAAACACAATGCTTGGTGGTTCACCAAACTTTCACAACAACCACACATACACACACACAATTTTATTATGCTATACATGTATATTACATAGCATATAATATATAATACAATAAAAATATGGGTATATATACATATATGTCTCACAAACTACACACTTGAAGACGGAGCCACTTAGAGGTTAAGTGATTAATCCAAGTTCACACATTTCTTAAGAGTTAGAGCCCAGACACTCTGGCTCCAGAGCAAAAGCTCTTAACCATGTCTGTATCTATTTACACCAAAAATACGCTTCTGCAACAAAACTTTTTAGCTATTTGGGACTATCAAATACACTAACAAATGCTTTTCTCAAAAAGTGATTTGGATAAATCGCCTGATTCCAAAGTCCAGAAAAATTCTAACAACAGTGCCACGAGGGTCTAGAACTACGACCATAAACCTCCGAAATCGTAAAGAGGGATGGGCTGGGGTGGGGTGGGGACGGCTGCGTGTGGGCGGGGAAGGGCTCGGAAGCCGGCGTCTCCAATGGCGCAACGGAGCCGGCTCGGGCCGGGCAGGCGGCAGGGCAGCTCCCATTCCGGCCAACCAGCCTCGCACCCCCGCGCGCTCCCAGACCCTCCCCTCTGGCGTGGCCTCCCACCCACGCCCGGCGGCCCCGCACCCCGAGGCGCGTGCACGTCACGGCGCGGCTAAGAGGCCGGGCGGGCCGGGCGTCGGGACGGGGAGGGGGCAGCGAGATGGAGGGGGGAGCAGTACGGGGGAACCCCTCCTGCCGCCACGGCCTGGCGCCGCGGGTCCCGGAGGAGAAGCGGGACTGCAAGGAGGCCCGCGCTGCCAGGGCCGTGGCACGCTCACCCGCGCAGACCCGGGACCGCGTCTGCTCCCGCTCGGGGCCGGTGCCCCTTCCAGGCTCCGGCCCGGGCTTCTGGCGGAAAAGTCCAGACCCGCTCGCTCGGACTGCGGCCTGCAAGGGCCGGTGCGGAGCGCGGAATCCACTTCTCCGGGTTTTGGAACGGGGTCGCGGCGCGCCCTCAGCACGGCGAGGAGGCGGAGCCACCGCGGGAAGTGGAGCCTAGCTGGGAGCGGCGGGGTTGGGAGGAGGCGGGAGGGGCGGGGCCCGGGAGCTGCGCGCACTTGCCACGCCCCCTGCCCGGCTCCTGGCTGGTAGTAAATCTCGGAGCCAGGCTAGGGCTGTGCGGGCTCTGTACCAAGGGGCACATTTGGGGATCCTCTTGGAGTAAGTTGCGTAATCGAGTGGGCCGGGACTAGTGAGAAAGAGTCCGGAAAGACGCCAGAAGCTGGCGCGGGGACTTGGCACACTTAGAAAGTGGGAAGTTTGAGTGTCAGAGGGAGGGACGTTTTACCCGAAATAGAATTGGGGACCGAAAACCCTATTTTGCGTTTAGCTAGGTAGAATAACTCAACATTAAACGGAGTACGTTTAATGTGGCGTATTTGATACAGTGGATAATATTTTCATCCTGCCACACCCCACCCTAACACCAAAAAGAAAATAACACAAGTCACGGTTCTTGGGCCCTGTGACTTACCATCTCCCTGCTTTGCCAGCCTCTGGAGCCACGTGCCCCACCCAAGCGGCTTGTAGTTTCCAAATTGGGGGGAGGGGAGGAAGGGAAGCTCAGCTTAAAGACTTAGAAAATACTTTCAGGTGCCTCAACTATTTAAAAATATATCGTAACCTAATACTTGATGCTCACAAAATAGCATATTTTAAAAAATATGTAAAATTTAAACCACACTAATAAACCTGACTCCATATTATCAGTATATAGCATATATCCATGCATCTTCAGGGTTCTACCCCTTGCCTCTTCTGCCACCACTGCTATCCTGAATTTTGTCTCTCCTTGTCATTATTAGTGGTTTTATAATATTTGGATGTAACCCTAACAATATATTGGTTTGTTTTTCTTTTTGAGCTTTATAAAAATAATATAGTATATGCAGCCTTCTCAGATCTGCCTTTATCACTCAACATCTGCTTTTTTGATTCATTCAAGTTATTGAGTGTAATAATAGAAAACTTTTTTTTTTTTTTTTAAGAAAGCAGGAATTATTGAGAGGACAGAAAAGTTCCCAGAGTGGGAGGGGAACTGACAGGGTTGCCCAACATTTTTTTACTGCCTAGTCAAAAGGAAGTTTTCTCCTGTCAGGAACGTATTCAGTACTGCAGTGGATATGATTATAAATGCACTTGACATATTTTCTTCATTGATGGGAACCTCACAAATAAATTTTATCAGACTTCCTGAGTTTGTAGGTCACAAACCTATCATAGAATTCTTTCCTGGGTTTTGTGACATTTGCAATTTGTTGTGATTTATTTTCCCATTATAAATAAATATTCACTTTTGAACCTAATTTTATTCATAATTCTGTATCTTTTTCTTTAAAAGCCTCCCCTCTTCTCCAATTATATAAGCTCATGACCCACAAAACCTGAATCTGACCCTGATAATTACTAACAAGGCTGGCAGGAGCATTCTTGTTCACCTTCTATACATGTGCCTGAGTCTCATTTGAACCTAGGAATAGCACTACTGCATCAGAGGCTTTAGAGCTGTTCAGCTTTAAAAGATAACATGGATATGTTTCCAAAGTAGTTGTACCAATGTGTACTGACTGCCACTGGCACTGATCAGCTCATGCATTCCACATTCTCTCCCATCCTTGTTATTGTCACACTAGTTTTTACAAGACTACAGAAAATAAGATCCCACATTGTGGTCTTAATTTGCATTCTCTAATTATGGATAGAGTTGAGCATTTTAAATATGTTGATTGTTCATTCATGTTTTCTCTTTCTCTTCTAAGGGTGTGTGTGTGTGTGTGTGTGTATACACTTATGTATAATTGGTACCAATCCTTTGTCAATTGTATGTGTTGCAAATATCTTCTTCCTGTTGATAGTGTGCTTTCAATTTTTCAGAATTTTGCCATTTTTTAAAAAAATCAAACTTACAGAAAAGTTTCAGAACTAATACAATGAACTCCTGTATACCCGTCACATAGGTTCATAATTTGCTATATTTGTGTGTAAAGGAGATTATATGTGTATATATATATATAATATAATTATTTTTTTTTCTGGACCATTTGAGAGTAAGTTAGCGTGAATCTCCAAAGACAAAGATATTCTCTTATGCACCCACAGAACAATGTTCAAAGTAGATAGTTTAACACTGTTATACTACTAATAGCTAATATATAGTCCTTATCAAAATTTCACCAGTTGTTCCAGTAAAGCCCTGTAGAGCAGTTATTTCCCCTAATCCAGGATCCAGTTCAAGATCTTTTCACTTTCTTTTTGTTTTTGTTTTTTTTAGTTGGAGTCTCACTTTCACCTATTCTGGAGTGCAGTGGCACACTCACAGCTACCCCAGTGTCAACCATACAGAATTTTTTCCTGCTTTTCTTTTTAGTTGATATGTAATAATTGTACATATTTATGGGATACAGAGTGACATTTTGATATATATTTAATGCATAATGATAAAATCAGGGTGATTAACATACCCATTTTCAAACCTTTATCATTTCTTTGTGTTGTGAACATTCAAAATTCTCTGGTTTAGTTTTATATGGAATTGGCTTTTGTCTGGTATGAACTAGAAATCCACTTTCTTGTTTTCCAAGTGACCAGCCAGTTGTCTAAATAACACTTGTTTATTAAATGTATAAATAACATTTATTGACTAGAATCCTTTCTCCAGTAACTTGCAAAGCCATCTCTGGTTGGCATATATCAAGGTTCTACAGGGCACAAATGTGTTACTAAACTCATTGTTCTCTTCCAAGTTTTCTTTGTGCCAGTACCATCCTGTCTTGACCACTGTAGTTTCATTATGTCTTGCCATGCACTTAGGCAAGTTCCCCTACTTTAGCTTAAGAGTATCTTGGCCATTCTCCCTGCCCCCTCCCCCTTTAATATACATTTTAGATGAACTTGTCAGTTTCCAAGAAAAAGTCTTGATGTAATTATGATTAGAAATGCATTAGCTCTGTAGACCCGTTTTGGGGAGAGAATTGACATCTTTAAAATATTATCGTCCTATATATTGTGAATTATTAAGATGATGATTATATTTGATGATTTCTTTTTTCTTTGCAAGAGTTGGAGTTTCACTCTGCCACCCAGGCTGGAGTGCAGTCGCACTCTCACAGCCACTGCAGCCTCGACCTGCTGGACTCAGGCAATCCTTCTGCCTCAGCCTTCCAAGTAGTTGGAACTACATGCGTGGCTAATTTTTCTTGATTTAGTGTAGAGATGCGGTCTCACCAAGTTGCTCAGGTTGGTCTTGAACCCCAGGGCTCTGGTAATTCTCTCAGCTCCGCCTCCCAAAGTGCTGGGATTTCAGGTGTGAGCCATCACGCCTGGCCTATCTTTAGCGATTTCAGTACAACTTTCTAATTTTCTCCAGAGATGCTTGCCAATCTTTGGCTATTTATTCCCAGATTCATAGCAGTTTATATTATTATTATAAATGATATCCTTTAAACTTAAAAAAATTATTTGCTTATTTTTAAAAATGCACCACTCTTCAACATTGTACTGGAAGTCCTAGTAAGAGCAATCTGGCAAGAGAAAAAAGATAAAAGGCATTCAAATTAGCAAGGAACAAGTCATACTGTCCCTGATCACTGATGACATGATTGTATACCTAGAAAGCCCTAAAGACTGCTCCAAGAGGCTTCTAGACCTGATTAACAACTTCAGTAAAACCTCAGGATACAAAATCAATGTATAAAAATCAGTAGCACTTCTATACACCAGTAATGCTCAAACTGCGACCCAAACCATGAGCTCAATCTCATTTACAATAGCCACACATGCACACAAAAATACCTAAGAATACACCTAACCAAGGAAGTGAAAGATCTCTACTAGGAGAACTACAAAACTCTGATGAAAGAAATAGTAGACCACACAGACAAATGGAAGAAAGTCCCATGCTTGTGGAACAGAAGAATCAACATTGTTAAATTGACCATATTGCCCAGAGCAATCTACAGATTCAGTGCAATCCCTATCAAAATACATCATTTTTTCACAAAACTAGAAAAAAACAATCCTAAAGTTTAAATGGGACCAAAAAAGAGACCGAATAGCCAAAGCAATCCTAAATAAAAAGAGCAAATGCGGAGACAGAGTACTGCCTGACCTCAAATTATACTACAAGGCTATAGTAATTTTTTTTTTTTGAGTTGGAGTCTCACTCTGTCACCCAGACTGGAATGCAGCGGCCGCTCCCGGCCACTGCAGCCTCGATCTGCTGGACTCCGGCAATCCTTCCGCCTCAGCCTTCCGAGTAGCCAGAATTACAGGCATGCGCTACCATGCCCGGCTGGTTTTTTAATTTATTGTAGAGATGAGGTCTCGCCAAATTGCCCAGGCGGGTCTCGAACCCGCGGGCTCAGGCAATCCACTCACCTCAGCCTCCCAAAGCG
>CAUYQG010198643.1:0-11823 GCA_963574415.1 Tarsius wallacei | reverse complement strand
GCGCGCGCTACCACGCCCGGCAAATTTTTTGATTTATTGTAGAGATGAGGTCTTGCTTGCCCAGGCGGGTCTCGAACCCGCGGGCTCAGGCAATTCACTCACCTCAGCCTCCCAAAGGCGCGGGATTACAGGCTGAGCCACCGAGCCCGGCAAGTCAGCCTTTTTTAGACTGCACATATAAGTGAGATCATGCAATATTTGTCTTTGTTTCTGACTTATTTCACTTAGCATAAAGTCTCCCAGTTTCATCCTTGTTGTCTCAAATGGCAGGATTTCCTTCCTTTTTTCAGGCCAAATAGTATTTTATTGTATATACATACATATATACCACATTTTCTTTATCCATTCACCTTTGCTCAGAAAGCCACCAATGAGAATTAAATGAGATACCATGTACAGTACCTGGCATAGCTACTGATAAGAAGTTTTCAGTAAAGGCTAATTTCCTCTTTGTTTACCTTCTCATCAAGAGAGAAAAAATAAGGATGATTAGGTTGCTGTTTTAAGAAAACATGGCAATTACAATTATTCGAAAGTAGAATGAATTCCCAGGTTAGGCAGGGCTAGGGTTAAAGTGTGGGTGTGCAGAGCTGATCTGTCAGGGCACCCTGCTTCCCCATCCTTGCCCAAACATTACTTCATATAATCATTGTTTTTATTTTACTACAGTGGGTTTTCACGTGAAATTTCATTTGAACAAATAATTCAGCAAATTTTTAGAAAGCAGAAAAACCAGTGGACAAGATGATTTCTAAGGTTTTTTCTCCTCCCTGGTCTATGCCCATCTGTCTTCTTGGAATTGATGTCCACTGGGACACACATGTTACTGCTGGGGACTGAATTATAAAAAGATCCAAATGTGTTATCCACTACACTTACACAGAGAATCTTTTTATAAGTAATAGAAAGACCTTCAGTGGTGACAAACAAAAGGGATTTCCAGCTACCTCTATAGTTCTCTGCATGACCGCAGTGCCTTCACCTCATGCTTGCTTCCCCGCATTCATGTGTAGTTTTCTCAAAGGCAAAACATGGAATTAACTTGCCAGTATTTGACCCCTGGGGTTTCTTTAAAACAACTGACATTTAAATCCACCTAGTCTTTTCTGGCTGTTGTCCTAAGCACTTTAATTATTTTTAAAAGCTGAACTTGTACGTTTCCTTTTTTTTTTTTAAACTTTAGAGTTGTGGGGTGTGTGTGAGGATTTACTACATAAGTAAATTGCTTTCAGGTTTTGATTTCTAGCGGGCCTTCTCTCCCCCGATAGAGGACCTTAGTACCCAGTGTTTTGTGTGCCCCCTATCTCTCCTCCCTCCTCCCTCCTTTAGCAGCACTGTCCAGCATCTGTTGTTCCCACCTTTGTGATCATGTGGCCAGTGGCAGAGCCTACTTGTGAGTGAGAACATGTGGTATTTAGTTTAGTTTTGTTTTTTTGTTTTGTTTGTTTGTTTGTTGTGGTAGTTTACTTAGTACTCAGCTGTTTGCTAGGATATTAGTTCTAAAACAGAATTAATTAACCAGTAAACTAGCTAGGGTACTTAGTTCTAAAACTAGCTATACCAAAGTGCCTTTTCTATAGAAAAAGGGTTGGTAAGCCAAGCACTCATCCTGGGTCAGCAATTAGGAATCAAAACATGAACTTGCTCTTCCCATGCCTTTTGGGTAGTTTGTATGTTTCTGAGAAAGATGACTCAATGCAAGAAATAGTTTTATGTGGTACACTAAGTAAATTTCTATAGGATATACTTAATCAGAAAAATATTTTTGGACAGGAGCTCTGAGAACACAGCATATGGTTGCAGTAGTTTTCTAAGATCAAGGGGCTAGATGAGTATTTCTCAACCTTGGCACTATTGACATTTTAGACCAGATAATTTTTCTGTGGGTGGGAGGTACCCTGTGCATAGTAACATGTTTATCAGCATTTATGATCTGTGCCCACTAGATACCAGCACCCCCTCTCCTCAGTTGTAACAACCAAAATGACTCCAGATGTTGCTAAGTGTCACCTGAGGGTCAAAATGGTGCCCATTTGAGAGACGGTGGTCTTGATCTGATTGTTGCATGTTGAGCTGACAGTCCCCAGAACTGTTGTCAGGATCAAATTAGATAAAACACATTTATGTGCTTTTAAAAATTATACCTTTTTCCTTTTCACTGGTTCATTTGTTCATTCACCCACCTAAGATTTTTTGAGCCAAGTACTGGAGACCCATAAATAAATTAACGTTGAAAGGCTCAAAGGTTTGCCAAGTAGACAAATTAGAAGAAAAAGAGAGATCGTGTCAGACTTGCCATAATGAATATATATATATATATATATATATATATATATATATATATATATATGTAACATGCACCAAATATTATGAGAACCCTAAGGAAGAAAAGGCTGCTTCTGAATCTGAGCGTAGAAAACCAAATGGACCATACAGCAGTAGATTTGTAATAGAAATTATCAATAGACTAATTTTGATGAATGCTCTTTTACACAGTGTATATATTCATGAAGTTTTAAAATCCAAAGTATTTAAGGTGCATGTTGACCATTAGTATTCAGCAAAGCTGAAGGTATCATTTTTCAGGGTCACTCCTGAAGTATCAAACCTGAATGAGCAACTTAAGAATTGAAGTTGTCACAGACAACTGTTATTTCCTCCTGTCTTTTTTTATATCTGCTCCAATGACAGCAAACACTCAAACAAAAATAATAAAATAAAAACAAAAACAAAAAACCCAACCTAGATTTCCATAAGTAGAACAATATCACTGAACTATCGCATGCTTTTAAAATAATTATGCTATGCTGTTTTTATAAGCATTACAAGTGAAACAAATAGCTGACATGTGTATCTATGGGTGTATTCAGGCTCCTTGTGAAAACTTTTCCAACATTATTTTTTTAATCTCAATTCTATTATATTTATATTATGAGAAACAAACATACTATAAATAGGCATAAACATATATCAAAGACATTAGGGGATATTAGGTCAAAGCTGAAGCCTAATCCTAAGTATATTTTCTGAGTGAAAGAATTAGTTCTGTTTTAGTTCTGTTGATTCAAAAAGAAACACTCAGAGTGTCATGAATACCTGTGTTAAACTCTAAATCTGATATTGTATATATATGGATAGACATAATTCTGCCTAAATAATTACCTGCTAGTACCAAGGAGACTGGGTTGATCATCACTGAAGTACCAGAATTTCCAAACTTTGTCCCAGGGTGTTCTATGTTAACTATTCATTTCACATAAAAGTTAGTATACTCCGTGGAGCTACATTTACATCAAAGGTTGCAGCATCTTCTCCTTTAAGCCTCTTCTGCAATTTGACTAATTCCATATTCCAGGGAGTACTCATAGGTTGAGTAGAACAAGAGTTGTTAGCGTTAACATGTGCTGCACTAATGGTTATGGGTCACATTTGTTTTGGAAGATCACCCTTAAATCTTGTCACTCACACTTGTTTATGAGAAATGCAATGACTTTAACAACAGTTAACAAAACCCATGAATGCATAGTCACATTTGAGTGCTTCCAACAAATGCTTTCTGTCATTTCTCCCTTGACAGCCTGGAGAATTAAATGCTGGTGGAAAAAACTAGGAGACATCCATGAGCATTTATTAAAGGAAACATAGGATAGTATGATAACTACAAAGCCAGCTGTTTAAATTAATGTAATTGTTGTGAGATTAAATTTCATCAGGCTTAAGACTTGATTTATGCCACCAAAGAAATCAATCTGCCATGTTAAGGTTATAGTGATATGGGCCATTCCACATATTGAACTGTCACGTGCCTATAAAATAACCATGCCATGCTGTTTTCATAAGCGTTACAAGTGAAACAAACAGCTGACAGGTGGATCTATAGGTGTATTCAGGCTCCTTGTGAAAAGTTTTCCAACATTATTTTTTAATCTCAATTTGATTATATTATGAGAAACAAACGTACTATAGAGAGGCATAAACATGTATCAATAGCCTTTATCTGGCAGTTTTTCAATTGTAATTGAAATCTATATTATAATTTATAAATCAGGAACTTATTGGATATGTATGTGTCTTATCTCTGAATTGAACCAGTTATCTTCAGCTTTCCTCACTTGAAAAAACAATGCCCTTCACAGTTACCAGGAATTAATTCGTGCATCAAGTAGTTATGGAGAACCTACTACATGTGCCTAAATGCTTGCAATGCCTCAGTGAACAAAAGAGATAAAACCCCTGCTATGTGGAGCTTTCCTTAACAGAATGTGTGTGTGTGTGTGTGTGTGTGTGTGTGTGTGTGTGGTTTGAAGAGGGCACAAGGATGAGATGAACAATAGGTCATAAAAATAATAAATAATTAGATTATCTAGTACTTTAGAAGGTAGAAAGGGCAGTGGAAAACTGCCCCTTTGTTCCTCATCTGAGTATACCCAATCTTGAGAGTTTTCTGTGAATCTCCTAAGTTTTAAATGTTAGAAATTAATTTAAAATAATTTGAAACTAAACTAAATGTCTTTGTGGTGTCTTTGGCTAGAAGCATCAGGACCAACCCTCTCTGTTTATGGATGGGGAAGCCTAGGCCCAGGCCTGCAGGAGTAAATATCTTACCCAAGATTTGAAGAAGTTACTGGCAGGAGTGGAGCCAAGACCAGCCTCCTTCTCTGGTGTGCTTTTCTCCATCCTAGGTTAGCCTTGACAACAAGCGACCTAATTGATGGAATCTATTTGAAAATCTGTTTTGAAACATTGCAAAATAGGAAATGTGTACTTGTTCTCTCACTACAGAGTAGTCGGTCATCAACATAAAGAAGATTTTGAGATGTATGAATTAGGTTGAGACAGGACCCTTATGAAATCACTCTGCTCTCTCATGTGACAGAAAGATGGCCCCTGACTCATGTGCCCTCATTCATCGTTCTCACTCCTTGAAAATTACCACTGAGTATTTTCCTTTTGCTTCCTGGAGCACTGGCAGACAAAATTAGGATGGGTGTGTTCATTGGCCATCACAGCTTTGTCTTTCTTATTTCTGTCTCCATCCTCATTTTGCACATAACTTGGACTTGGTCATCATTCTTAGAGCACCACTACATCATTTGGTTAAAAGATTATAAGTCCAAAGAAGATAACTGAAAAGGCACTGCACATTGTGATGGAAAGGAATAAACTGCAGTCAAAAGTCATGGGCTTCTAAACTCACTGCCATCAAGCAGCCTCACTGGACCTTAGTTTCCCCAGATGTGAATGGGGTTTTAGAATCTTCCTACTTACAGACTTGTTGTAAAGATTAAAAGATGAAGAGGGTCTGTGTCTGTCATAACTTTCTGAAAACTGTAAATTGCAGTCCACATTAGAACAATTTTAGTTGCGTCTGCCCCTTCTTTTTCTAAAGACAAACCACTAGAGGAATAGACAGGTTTGCCATTATTTTGAAGGTTGCTTTAATCATATATTAGTGAAGTTAGTATTCTGAGAGTTGGAGGGGACCTCAGATGTCCTGCATGGGACCCACCTTGTCTATTCCTTAGAATAAACTGGGAGTTTTCTGAAAAGTACTGATTCCCAAACCCCATACCTAGAGATTCTGACGCAGAAGATCTGGAGTGATGCTTTGGAGTTTGTTTGTGTGTTATATGTGTTTGAGGAAAACTCTAAACATGAATCTGAGGACTAGCAGGTTTGGGAAATCTTGCTTCTACTTCCTACTGATGTTGAACTTCTCCCTTTCCATTTCTTTCTTCACTTAGAAATGGAAACCCACTAATTAATTTGAGTCTCAGACCTACCTTTACTCCTTGCACTCAAGCTGTCACCTTTTTCACTCAATCAAGAAGGCACTTGCATTCCCATTAGTTCACACTCCACCTTGACAACTGCTGTTGCCAAGCATCAACATTAATCCATTCGACACCATCTCCTTTCCACCTGCTGCCCTCTAGTGGAGATGCTGACAAGCAGCAAACTATTTAACCAGGAATACCAAGGAAGTAGTAGCCAGTCTGAGCCGGCTAGCTCACACAGGTCAGCACAGGCCCCCACTGGGATGTCCACAGACCACAGCAATGCCAGGAATCATTAGGATAGCCTTAAGGCGTTTGGACACTATTTGCACACAAGTTACATTAAAGCAGAGCTTTATAAAGACCCTGGCATGTATTCATGGGCTTTTTTCAGGTTTCAGAAATCAACCTGGAAAAGATTAGCCCTGGGATATTTTTGAGTCTTAGTCTCTCATTTATTTCTTCTGTCATTTATCCAAATTCTGTCTCTTCAAAAGATGGCAGTTCTTCCCTACCTCTCCATACCTTTAGAATTTCCAAGTATTATGGAGATTTCCAAATAAAATGGTAAGTATTCCAAATAAAATGGTTAAGTGTTTCCAAAATAAAATGGTAATTTTTTTTTAATCCTTACAGTTTAGAAGCTTCCAGTCACCAGATGAAAGGGAGCCACATGAACTATGCATTGACAGTATAAAGGGCACTGTGTTCTGCCTGCATCCTTCCAAATTCCTTTGAGGTCCTGTAACAGTCCACTTTTTCCCAGGAGGTACTGAAGTTAAGGGAGTTTAAGAAGACTGTGGTATGTCACAAAGCAAGCAGAAGAGCTAACACTAGAACTCAAGTCTAGCTGATGGAAAGCACTCGTGTGTTTCTTTAATGGGCTTGTTTAGCATTTAGTGAATGTTTAGTCTTCTACTTAGTAATAAAGAAATAATAACTTCTATGGTAAATGATAGTAAGGCTCATGGTACTATATGCATAGTAAGATCATTCAGCTTTCCTTTTAATGAATAGTTAATAATTAGTGTGTCTCTGTACAATTCCCAGTGCCTCCTTTTAATACTCTTGCATCCAGAATTGTTTATCAGGGGAAGCTGGGGCAAGGGAACTTTGGTAGGTGGTAAAGGTAGCAACAGCCACACAACTGACGCAAAATCGAGACTGGATTTCACAGGGTTGATACCAGATACTCTTTCAAGCTTTGGGGAAACTAAATAGCTCTCTATATTAACCAGCAGAGCAGAACTCACAGTCTAAACACTGATATAAATAGTGTATGTGTATATGTGTGTGTTTGTGTGTGTGTGAGTCTATCTCCCACCAAATTCTACATGATTATTAACCAGTTGAACTTTATCATTTTGGTGTGGTAGTTTTTCATAGTCTCGTCCCTTGCTTGTTGATATCATGGTCAGTGATTGTTTTATTAACATATATTTTTCCTCAGGAAGCATAAACAATGTGAGATTGAATTTGACTAATTTTTTTTGACATTGCATATCACTATTGTTATTGGAATACTCTAATACAAACTATTTAACTTCTCAACTAGAAGGTATACATGCATGCATGTATGCACGCATGTAACTTCCTTCTTTCCCTGTGATGTCAGAAAATATAGCTCGATGTAGATAAGATAATTTGCTTTGAGTCTCAGACCCACTTTTACTCCCTGCATGACTGGCAGAGTATGGAAAGAATAATACTTAGGATCTGGATTACAGTTTTCTGATCTCCTGCCATTTTTTAACTTTGTCACTTTGGCCAAGTAAATTAACTTCTATGAATCTTGGTTGTGCCTGTAAAGCCAGGATTATATTACATATGTACCTCAATTGAGCAAGTTCGTCCAAAAGTTCTCGAGGGTCTTTCCAGCTCTATGAGCTGAACCTCAATTTATGTAATAGTTGAAACCCTGAATAGTTAGGTGAAAATGTTAATTAAAATAAATAGCTATCAGTTGAATTAGGTTTTCTACTGGCTTGTATGAATGATACTTTGCCTTCCTTTTGGTAGGTTCTTAGCACAGAGGATTTCTTCAATCTGGCTTTCACTCTTGTGATTTTTCTGGCTAATTAATAGCTTATAAACAAATACTAAACTGTCATAATTATTGGGACTCTAAATTAAGCCTTTTGTTTTATTTATGTGTGTGTATGAGTTTGAGTTTTATGGTGTAGGACATATCTGACTAGATAGCTAATGGCTAAGCTCCAGGTAATTAGTCACTATCCAATCCCTATACATAGTATGTTCCTTCCAACTTCCTGTGTTTCCTTCCTACAGCTAAGCACTGATGAACTTTCAGGGTATAAGAAGCACAGCCACATGCTGTTTGCTGTGCACTTATTTAGTTTGTTATTGTTATCTTAGCTTGCTTATTTAAATCAAAATATAAAAAACAAACACTTTTATCTCCCAAATGTTAACCCCCTTGAAATTTCAGGATTCCAAGGAATATCTTTATTTTTTTATGAATAATGTAATCAATAAATGTACAAAGCTAATACCTCAACAAACTTTACAGAAAAAAAAAAAAAAGAAAAGGGAGCCAGTAATTACGAGATAGACAGAAAGTTATCTAAACTAGCATTACTAACCTGACAAGCAAGTATTATAGGTAGTTGAATTGCATGGTGGCCATAAAACAGAGCATGGTTAAGAAAGTAGACTGGGCCATTGCCTTGCTAAGGTATGGTGTGGCCCTGTACTCTTTGAGCTATAGCCAGGTTATGTTTTCTTAAGCTTTAGCCCTCTCCCCACCTTGGAGAGGTGAATCTCTTCTTTCGCTCTCTAATTTACTTTTAAATAAACTATATTTTCTAATCTAAAAAAAAAAAAAATACACTGGATTTGAATCCTGGCGTACCGGAATTAATTGTGTGACCTCAAGGAAGTTACTTTACCCCTCTATGCCTTGTTTTCCTCACATATAAAAGGAGATAACTAGAGCGCCTATCAGATAGGGTTATTGTGAGGATTAGATAAGCTAATACATGTAAAGAACTTTCAAAACTATCTGTTATTATTATAGAACTAAAGAAAGAGAATCCAGAAGATGTACAGTTTGCTGGGATTCAGATTCCTTTCCTCTTCCTTTTCTGCCCTCTCTGACCCTACTTTGCTTGCCTCCCAGCATCCTATTTCTCTTCCTCCCAACTTTAGAATTGTAAGTAAAAGTGTTTAGGAGAAAAAAAGAGGTGCATATTTTGGAGGGTGCCAAGCTTTGGGGCAGTCTGGTACACTTTTTAGCTATGTGACTTATTTAACAGTTATGGGCTTTGTGGCAGGAGGTAGTTTATTTCTCAAGAAATGGGTTTTAACTTTTTAATGGAGTAGTCTTTTTATATGGATAATTCTCCTGGGAAATTGAAGTGGGCTCAGTGATAAAATAGGACAGTTGGACTCAGGGATACACATTAAGGGAGTATCATATGTGCTTTTAGGCGAGAAGTTTATTCTGCAAAGTCCGTTTATCTTCATCAATTTTTGGTTTCAGTTGCTGCATTTTATATAGGTGACGCTCACGAAAGCAAAATTGATGCCAAAACCCATAGCAGAGTGATCTCTCAGGCATTCAGAGCTTTTGGATATCTTTTCAGACTCTCTGCTTTGCCCCCGCCTCACCAAGGCCCCACTGACCTCAAAGGGCCCTTCTTGCCAGGCCATGGAGTACATCTGAGCCAGAGGGCTGGGATTACTGCCAAAGCTGAATGAAGGTGCAGAATGTAAGACTATAAAAAGCTTGAGCACGTGGCACTGGGTATAGCAGATAAGTTTGTTGGAGAAATGGTTTATAAATAACATGGAAAGGAGAAGGTTGTAGAGGGTCAAAATATTAAGTTGTTGGGAGTTGTCTGATACTTGAAGTTAGTCTCATCAATTCTAATACTGAACCCCAAAGTAATACATACTAAAAAAGGGGAGGAGGCTCCCTGAATAAAATTAACTACAGCTGAGTTTACTTTTTCTTATCAAGATATTTGTAAGTTTGGCAGTAAGCATTTTAAAATGAGATCTCTTTTACATAGAATAAATTGAAAAACATCTATCTACATTTCAGGACAAATGAGCAAAAACAAAATAAAACAAAAGCAATAAAGAAACCTCATGAAGGCATTATGCTTTTCCAAGCATAATCTAAGGCTAGGATGCTACAGAAACTGGAATATTTAGCGATCTTATTGAAATGGTTTCTTTCTCCTCCAGATAAGGTATCCATTAGCAGAAGGATGAATGGCTAAGACAGAAGGGATGAAGAAAACAGGAGATTGGTTATTTGGGAAGTTGTCTTTTTTTCTTTTCCCCTATTTTGGTTTTGATTTGATTTTCCTTTGTCAAAGGCAGATGGAATGAATTTTAGTTGAGAACTCCCAAGATCAAGAGGGTCAGAGAAAGCTATCCAGAGGCTAGAAGCTATGATCTTATCACTTGTCTAAATTCCTCTTCCTTTTTCCCTGGCAAAAAATGCAACTGCCTGTTCTTTTTTGGTGGCAAAGATTTTGCTCCTTTCTTTTTCTTATGGGAATATGAATTTGAGGGGATTTTTGCTGGGGTTGTTTTGATTTTTTTTTTTTTTCAAGAAACAAAGCTTGACTGGTTCTTCTCACAAGCCCTCTCCCTGGCACAGGGAAACCACAAACTAACTAACGAAGGAGATGAGAAACTTAGACAAATGGGACCACAGGCCTTCCTCTGGAGCTGGACCATGTTCCCTATCCACCACCTCTTCTCAACCTACCCCACCCCTGCCTCCACTATAATTTGTGATCACATCTCTAACCCTTACAGTGATTTATAATCTCCCAGGAAGTAACCTTTGGACTAAGGGTCAAGCTTCTGATAAATGAATAAACTTGTCTTTTCTACTTGCTGGACATCTGTCTTTACCAGAGAGGGCTGAGTTAGGGACACTAGATTTTCAGTTTTAAATTGTGTATGGTTTAAAATTGTGATGATTTGTTTTCTGCTTTGAATCTCACTTTCAAAGTAAAATTGTGCTTTAGGTCACATCATCCTGACATAGCTTCTGCAGGTATCAGGAGTGCTTCTGTGATAGCATTTGCCAGACAGTGGTGAACTGTGATAAGTAGTGTCCTATACTTTTGCAAGACCATTTTGATCTCAAACTTGGAAATTTACATTTTCTTCCAATTAAATTGTATTTTGTTCATTTTGGCCCATTGGTTAAATCTACTGAGATCTTTTAGACTGGAAATTCTGGTCTTTGCTCCTTCACGACAGAATTGCCAGTTATCTGTCATCCATGAATTTGATAAATCCATAAGCATGTCTCTCCTTTTTTGTCTCCTACCAAAGCCTTTATAACAAAACCAAGTTTATAACTTTGCAACCTACCCTTGAAGATTATGCCCCAAGCTGCACAGGATTCTGTAATTAACTTCTTAGGTCATTTGTTTAACCATTAGTGAATGCACTTATCTTTATACTAATTCAGGCCACAATAATGTATTTTACTCAGAAGATATCATGAGAAACGACATCATCTGCTTCACTGAAATTGAGAAGCATTAGATGAACACTGCTGTAAACCATGGTCTGGTAGTCCTTTCGTTAAAAAAAAAAAAAAAAGCAAGTGCATTTCCTACCAATCTGTTCTTAAAGAAGCCATGTTGGCTACCAGTGACCCATTATTTCCTTTGTAGGTTCACAGAAAGAACCTAATAATTTATTCCAAAATATGGCTGAGGATTCAGGTCAAAAGTATAGTTTTTAAAATCTACCTTTTAAACCTTTCAAAGATGGGATATCTCCTATCTTCTGTCTTCCAAAGATCCTCTGAAATAACTAATAGTTTATTGGTTCATTTATGCTTTTGGTATCATGTGATCTTCAACATTTGAACTTACTGTTAGCTTTGAAAATATGCTCTGTTGTCCCGTTGACTTTAGACTTCAGTTTTCTTAACTACATTCATTCTACACTCTCCAGCCTTCATATTATTGTCGTTTGCTTTTCCTTTATTCTCTGAGATGAATTATCTTTTTTGTTGTTTTATGGTATTTTAAAGTTTTGTGAGATT
>CAUYQG010198642.1:0-13039 GCA_963574415.1 Tarsius wallacei | reverse complement strand
TCAGAGTGGTTTTGATTTGCATCTCCCTGATGATTAGTGAGGTTGAACATTTCTTCATGTGTCTGTTGGCTGCTCGGATGTCTTCCTTTGAGAAGTGTCTGTTCATATCATTTGCCCATTTTATAATGGGGTTGTTTGTTTTCTTCTTTTCTCTTCAGATCGCATAAATCTTTCGCCTTTTACTAAAATGTTTTAAACCTAAACCATATTAAACCTAAAATGTTTTGTCACATATAAAGTTCTATATCAATTAAGATATACTTTTTCTTCATGTTGCACTAAAACTGGGGTAGTCTTGTGATTCTTCTTTTAGTTATGCATAAGATAGCACATTTATCTTACTAATGTATTGACTTATAATTTGTTTTCTAAATCCCATTACTTTTAATATATGCAAAAAAAATCGTTGGGTCTATGATCAAACCTGTATAATGTGCTCTTCACTCTGGAGACACAAGATCATTTCTCTAAAATGACTCTCGTGCTTGTAACTAGTATGTTTTGTCTTAGCATTGCTTTTCAGAAGTCAATGACTGCTCTAATTTGGGACTATACCTCAGAATTCTCTATGTCTCTCATACCTTCCTAGTGCATAATGGCACTGCATTATTAGCTTTGTGTGTGGTTAGCTAGTCTGTTGGGTTTAGCTCTTTTTAAAAACATTTTTGTCATAGCAGCATTATTGAAATACAATTCCCATACCATAAAATTCACAATCTTAAAATATACAATTTGGTGTGTTTTAGTATGTACGTGGAGTTTTACAGACACCACCACAATTTCTTTTCAGAAATTTTAATCACCCCCAAAAGAAATTCTGTACCCAGTAACAGTCGCCCTCATTTCCTCCTCCCCAACTCCATACTGGCAACAAATAATCTACTTTGTGTCTAAAGTTTTGCCAGTAGTGAATATTTCAGATAAATGGAACCCTGCAACATACACATTTAGTGACTGTCTTCTTTCACTCAGCATAATGTTTGTAAGGTCTACCCATCTTGTAGTCTGTATCTTCACAATTCTTCATTTTAAACATTCATAAAATTCAGTAATTTCTAAAGAAACCAGGCTTTGGTACAGAGGGTCGCACACACCAAAATACCATGTTTAAAAAGCTAGGTTGTCACTACACAAAGTCAAGGATTATAAGGAGTTTAGAGTTAATTCATTTGGAAAGGTTTCTGTCTTTGATCATTGAGCTTCTGACTGGGATGGTGAGACAAAAAGGAAGTCACTATTCTATTAATCTACATGATCCCTGATAGACAGATGCAGTGCCTCAATCCTCCTAAGCTTCTCTTGGAGTTTATCATACAATTTGTGAAAAACATAGCTAGAGATCTTCTATGAAGACAATATTCTTGGGAATTTTTTCACAGTTTATCTAAATGATTAACAAAAATCTGACAAAAAGGCGAATCTACTAATGGTAAAAAGCTGGCAGAATCCGAAATTATTTCCTACTTCATTGCAGATTTAAAATATAAATGTCATCTAAAAGTTTACAAACTATTCACAGACAAAAACTAAAAATAGTGGAATTAACAACAGCAGGGCATTTTAATAAAAGTCTCCTGTAATTTTATATATATACATACATATACATATGCACACACATAAACATACTATATATGCATATATGCATATATGCATCAGACACTTAATCTATCTATCTATCTATCTCTATCTCTCTATGGAAATTACATACTTCAGGAGGACAGATTTGTCAGTTTATATGCATGAACTATGTAGACAAACAGATAAATCTTCCATTTTGCAGACATTTAAACTTGAGGCTTATGTAAGTACATAATTTTCTCAATAATAAGTACTAAATGATATATTTATATTCTATATTTTCTTGAGGTGTTTCAATGACATTTGTCCAGCCTTTTGAGCTGAAATTGTCAGGAAAAAAATGTAAGTATTCTCTAAAAACACAATTTAATTGGTCACATCTGTTATCTCAGAAGGGAGTATTTTCTGCATGTGTCTGTCCCCAAGGACATACAGGTTAAGAAGTTATCCTGATTTATATAACATTCCTCTATTTTTTCTACTTTCTGGCTTACTTCAAAACAATCATATTTTTACTAAGGTCTTCCTTTGCATGGATGGTTTATCAGTTGAAACTTATTTGTTTTCACACATTGACCTTTATTCTCTTGCCAGAATATTTATAACTTGTTTCTTTTTAAATTTATTTTTCTTATAGGACTAGGACAGAAGATATATCATTAAACACACAGACTTCCAGACAGGACAACTTAGAAAATCATATGATGCAATGAAATCTATGTAAATATATACATGCTTGAAACATCAACAATATTTTAAATAACTACTTTTTTTTAGCATTTTTATAATTTTCAATAAGTTTAATTACAATGCATATTTCACTTGTTGAACAATTAAGCTTGAACTAATGCTTTGTATATCTGTGTTCATATTGGAAATTAGTTATACATTGAAATGGAAAAAAAAGATAATTCACCCAAACTGCAAAATTCACAGCTGTTAACTCAAATGACCTAGGAGGATCTAATAGTCATAACAACTGAAATCAGATGAAAATAGTCAGTTGTGGGTTATCTGAAAATCAGTATGTATTTACTGAGAAAATATGTTATTTTCATTTATTTACTATTGCTTTTGGAATAACAAGCTAGTTTTCTAACATTTTTAAGTATGACCAATGCAACTTATTCTTTTCTGGTTGTTAATTCGTTTGTTTTAGTATTATTATAAATGTAATGATTTTTACATACCGTATATGTTTCAATACACTGCTATCCTTATTCTTTTGAAGTCCAAAATGTTTTAATTTGGGGCAATAGGAGCTCAATAAGTTACCCATAGGTAAATCCTGAGTCATCTATGATAGCATATATGTTCTGTGAAATTATAACAGGGTCCCAGATTATTCTGTTTATTTTTTCCAAAGACTTTGATTCAACCATTTCTCACGTGCACAGGTCTCCTTACTTAGAATAAGATTTTTAGAGACAAGGATCTAAACGAGGAGATTAGCACTCACTGTTCCTAGTTAGCCAATTGTTTTCAGGCCTTTTCAACGGAGCTATAAAAACTTGCTCTTTTTAAAGAAGATACATTATGAGTTCCTACTTACATTTTCAATTCAAATTTAGAATTACTGAGCATTTACTCATTTACTTATATAATTATCTCTCTCTTTGTTGTTGATGTTTATGATGAGAATTGAGAGACATGGACTTTAGCAATGTTGATGCAATTATTTTTCTCTGAAAAATACATAAATAAAAGCTTAAGGACGCTGATATCAGCAATATCAACACTATTTTGAAAACACTTGAAAATTTCTTTATTATTTTTATTGAGTGTGGGAGTTTCCTCCAGTCAGTAAATCTAATGACTATGTTTAAAAACCACTTGAAAAGATTTCGCACCACCAACCCAATAAATAAGGAAATATGTTTTTGCTTCATTGGGCTTGCAACTTGCAAGGATGATTTTACACTCCATTTTAACTTACTCATTTTTATGCTTATGTAAAATCACACACATAATTCTCAATAAAATCCACAAGCCTGATATAATTGAGATGTCTACGTTTTTTTCCTGTTTTCAGTACCCACTATCTCCCATTTCCTATGTATAATATTTATTTGTTTGGGATTTTTAAAAATGTATTCTTATGATTTTAAATCTAACCATATATGTAGACATAGGTAGGGCTATCTCCAGCCTTTATGGATGAATAGGTTTCATTCTATATACATCTTCTCCACCTTGTCTTTTTTATATAACACATCTTAAATGCCAGGATGTAGTATTAGAGTTATTTCATTCTCCTTTTTATAGCAGCATAGTACTTAATTGTAGATGTATTATGTTTAATTGGCTGGTCAGGTGGGTATTGAGAATATGTCTGGGTTATTTACTTATTTGTAATTGATTATGTATTTATTTGTATTGCTGTCATTAATAACAATACAACATGAAAACACTTCGTATCTGGCACTTTTACTCTCCACAGTATTTATTTGGGGATCAATTTCTAGGAGTTCGTTTGCTGCATTAGACCATAACGGTGATATAATTTTTCTAGATGTTTCCAAATTTCTTTTCATAGAGATTGAAGCATTTTTCATTTTGGAAAACAGTGCCTTAGAGTGCCATTTTCTCCAGAATCTACAAATGGAGAAAGTTGGAAAACTGGATTCTTGACGATTGAATAAATGGGAAATAGCATGTCATCATTCTTACTTTTATTTATTTGAATATACAAAATAAGCTTGATAGGATTTTATTCTAAACATCCATAGTGGGTTACATAAATCAAAGTTTATAATATAAAAAATGCTCTACAAAAAGTAAAATAAGAAGCTTTAAATGTGTATCTTATTTGTATGACTTTATTGTAATTTGGGTTCTATTATACCTTTCTATAATAAAACTCTGCTATTCATATATAAGCATTAAAGGGAAAATGTATCTTATTAAGTATATTTAATTTAGGATACTTAACATGAAATGCAGCAGATATTTTGAAAATAGAATATCCCATCTTGAACCCTGCTCATATCTCTACAAATGCTTTCAAAGATGTGACTTAATAAACCTTAAATTGGGTGAATATTATGTAATAGAAGTTGTCTTAATTCTTTGGAACAGCATAATATTGCATATAGTTTTTTTATTTTTTGATTATTGCTATTATTGTTATTACCAGGTGTCTTATTACAGACTATATGGCTAATATTAATATTTTACAGAATCTGGAGCTGTGTGTTATTACAGATTAGAGTTAATTGACTCTGACAACATAATAAGTTTACAAATTCCACTGAAGATGTTGTGTCCTTGGCTTTTCTTGGACCATTATCCAATACCATTCTATAACCAATTCAATCTAGGTATTGATTTGCATTATTTTCATTCTTTCTTGAAGACTCAACCAGGGTGTGTTCAGACAAAAGCTTTGATCCCTAAACAAAGAGATGTAACTATTGAATAGATCTGCCTGGCTTGAATCAGTAGGCCTGTAGCAATTGCTTGCTTTCAAGATCATATTTACCCAATACAGCTGTACATGATTCCGCCAGGAGCTGCACATCCTGCCTTATGTGAAGTATCACACAAGGTTTAGCATGTGTGCTTCTCATTAGTTATTCCCTCTTTGTTAGAAAAGCATTAATCTCATTAACTTTCTCTGACAAACCAATTTGCTTATAGCAGTTGTACTCATAACCAGATACCATGCTTTGCAGTCATGGTTTTTCCATTTGAATCATATTACTGCAATAAATATAGCTGTCAATTGCTTCATGTTTCCATTAATGCTGGGCATTTTTTTGTTTTGTTTTGTTTTGCTAAGCATAAATCAATCTTACATAAAATGACTGACAGTCTGGGATGTCATTTGTCACAGGGATTCATGGCTGTGGTTTCACACTTGATTAGAGGTGGCAACTTTTTTTTTGGCCTTTCTTCTACTATTTAGTCCCTGATAGTCTCAGTGTCCCTATATTTTTCCAATTCTTCCTGTTCTGAATTTAATTTCTAATCCAACCACTATGAGATTGCACATATGACAACTTCACTAGACTTCAGGTTGTTCTCTTCAGGTCTAAAGTAAAGAAAAAGAAATAGCGCCAACTCTGGGTAGAACACTTTGCATACATCCTAAAAAATTATGTTCTAAGTCATTTGATGAAGTGATTATTGTCTTCCCCATTTTACAGATAATAAAACAAAAGCTGAAAGAATAGATTTCATCCGGATCACTGAGCTAGTGAGAGAGTGGAAATGATTTTTCAAATATACATCTGTGTTTAGTGAAGCTCCTTTTTTAAGTAATTGTTGAACATAAAGGTTCATATTGAATATAGAAAGCTTTATTTCTTCAGGAAAAAAAAGCACGAATTCTGGCTTCAGTTCTAAACTCGGCTAAAATAAGTAAAAGAACCTGTTCCCTTGACAGGCAAGTGTTAGGTGCCCAAAAAAAGTTTGACATTTTTTTTTCTTTTTAGAAATGTTAGATGATGACCTTTAGCTTAGTGTATTCTTTGGAAGAAGCTACAAATAGATTTTCTGTGAATTAGCATGCATGAATTATTTTGCAGCACTTCTGAGCTCTAAGTTTGCCATTGCCGTAAGTCACCAGACATTAAATATTACACTCAGCTTTCATGTGCAGTATTTCCGGAAGATAGTATGCATATGTGGGGTGTAAAATATATCTCTTAAGGTATTTTTAGTCTAAATGGACTTCCAAATCTCTTTGCTAAGTCCATGGATCAGCAGTAATTCTTCTAGAGTGTGCTTGTCGAACAATCATGTCATCCATGCTGGCATTCCATTTTTAGTCAGCTCCAAAAAACTGTCTTCTAAATTGTGGGGGAAAGTATAAGCAAATAACTTCCCCTCCAACTTTTCTACCAATGAAATCTTCATTATCTTTGCAGAATGAATTAATGCGATATGTAGCAAACTTCAGGCATTTTTCTAACATTATATTGGCTTATAGTGTTAGAAAGGATTTAGGAAAGGATGGGTTCATAAACCACAAGCGGTCTGTAAATATAAATGGCAAAAGCATTCAGAAAATTGCTTAGTAAGACTCTGTTATAAGAGAAAATAACCTAGTGCTTTCCCTGAATTATCGTGTTCTTAAGGCGACAAAAATGTTTCATCTTTAGTCATTTAATCTATAAAAGTTTAGGGTACTTGCAATCTGATTTCTTTTCCATATAGGTTTGAGTTACACTGATGAAATTTTTTTTTTCTCACTCTTTTTCCCAGGACACCTTCTGATTCAGGACATGGACCACAGAGAGGCTTGGTGGGCTGAAACCTTAGAGCTCAGTTCCTTTTCCCATCTTCCCAGTCCAGACACAGTCACCCACCACGGATGCCACAGGGCTCTGAGCAAAGTGTGCTCCCCTCCTAACCTGCCAAGTGACCAGCAGATCCCCTCTCTGGCTTTTTTGTGCCGTATAATTTGTAATAATATTACTTTCTACCATATATGAGTCCTACGAATATGTAGAAATTGAAAGCAGTTGGGGTGTAATATGAAAACTGTAGATTCAAGTTAGAAACAAACAGTCTGATAAGAGGTGCTGAAATTCGTTTTGAACTGCTACTACATGTCAGATAATGTGGTAGTTTATGGTGATATAAAGTAGCATAAGATATGACCCTTGACTGCAAAAACCTCTAATTCTAATGGGTGGGGTAGAAATGAAAACTTTTCTTTTTTTTTTCTTTTTGTTTTTGAGTTGGAGTCTCATTCTGTCACCCATGCTGGAGTGCAGTCGCATGCTCACGGCCACCGCAGCCTCAACCTGCAGGGCTCAGGTGATCCTTCCACCTCAGCCTTTCAAATAGCTAGAATTACAGGCACATGCCTCCATGCTCAGCTAATTTTTTTTTTTTTAATTTATCATACAGATGATGTCTCGTCATGTTGCCCAGGCTGGTCTCGAACCTGTGGACTCAGGCAATTCTCTCACCTTGACCTCCCAAAGTGCTGGGATTAGAGGCATGAGTCACTGTGCCCAGATGAAGGTATTTCATTAAAGATAATAAGTGCCATAATATGGATAAAAATAAAGCCTTTTAGAGAGCAGGAATGGGAGCAGTCGACTGGTTCAATGGTAAGGAAAGGCTCACAGAGTTCTTGAATAATCATGAGTTCACAGCAATCGCAGACATTTCTCATATATCTAACATATCCCAAAGACTGTTGTCTATTTACCTCACTTAATCCTCCCAGCCCTGTGAGGTAGGTCCTATTATTATCCCCGTATATCAGATGATAACAATAAAGCAAATGGAGGGAGGAAATCCCCCCAATTGCAGCAACACAATCTGACTCTTAGCCACTCTGTCATTCTGCCTTTAATTTTGTGAGGCTGAAGCCTAAAAGGGGCGAGGTCCCTGCATAATATGACATGAACAGCATGGATAAAGCATCTTGGGGAATCTGAGACAGAAAAAGCTCAATCTCTTTAAATGCCTCATTTTACTTAACAAAATATTTCACAAACTGGACTGTTATGAATAGACATTTTTGTTTCCCCCCCAGATGCTCCTGTCTGGAGAGTTGAGAATTACATGAGATGGTCGTTGCCCTGCTAAGTTATGTTGTGGTCATGTGCTCTTTGAGCTATGACCAGGTCATTTTTTCTTAAGCTTTGGCTCTTTCCCCTACCTTGGTGAAGTGAATCCTCTCTCTATCTCTCTGTCATTATTTTTTAAATAAACTATATTTCCTAACCTTTAAAAAAATAAGAAAATTTTGAGTTGATATTCAACCATCAAATAGCCCATGTTGGTGTTTGAGCTCCATTTCATAAACCGAAAAAACGATTTCTGACTACATCTGGAAACCTGACGTCACATCCTGGCTCTGCCACCAACTAGTGTGTGACTTAGAGCAAATCAGTTAATCTCTCTCATTTTCATATTCGCCATCTGAAGGGACTGGAGTTGTTATAACAATGACTTCTGATACTATTTTAAATATTTGAATGCATATTATTATTCTAAATTTTTTAACTTACTTTGTACACTTTGCCTTTATCTCTGCACTGCTAAGTGGGTTCCACTGGGACAAGGGTGTTACCTGTCATCAAAAATCACTCATATCACTCAGCTTGACAAAAATTATCAGAATTCTCAATAAATCCTGACAAAACTGTGTTGTCAGCAATATAAAATGCCAACAGAGAGATAGAGACACTTCACCAATAGCTGCAATCTGTCTGTTTTGGTGGAATTAACACTGGCAAGCCTGGGGTGTCTAAATGCAGCCACACTGACCTGATGAGGAAGAACTGCCACTAACGACCTCACCCTGTTGTCACATTAAACGACTTTGTCCCAAAATGGGAAACCAGCATGTGAGTTGGCACTTCCTAGCTTCTCACCAAGTGAAATAAATGCTTTTCTTTCTGGATAATAAATTCACTCGTTTGGGCAAAGACATGCTATACTCAATCCAACTTCTTAGAACATCAAGTTCTAAGTCTTCCTCAAACTGTTCCTGAATAAAAATATGGCACACTACATTTCGTGGTGTTTCATGGAAAAGAAATTCATATTCAAATATCTTTTGGGGGGGAAATATTAAGATACACAAAGTCAAGCAGAACCATTCATATGCTTATATACATTGCCACTCTCCAAAAGCGAATACGTAGTTCTTAAACTTATTTGACCAGAAATATTTCTAGTTTTTAAATTATCTTTCCAGTCAGAAGATTAACTATGGATAATCTTACTAGACACCCATTTTATGGAACAGTTTTGAGAACAGTGGGAGAGATAGTGGCCCCACAATGTTAATAAGACAAAAAAAGAAAAGTGGATGGGGAACAGATTCTCAAATCAATTGTTCAAACCTCTCTCTAAAATCACATTTTGGGAAGACCTTTTCTTTAATTTTTTAAAAAAGATATGGGGTACTATTCAGGGATAGGTATACAAATGTTCAATGTACAGGCAAAGTTTGGGCTTCACTTTGGTCCCCACTTCAACTGGTTTGAGATCAGGTACCCTTATTGATCAAGTGTGCCCTTTCTCCCCTGACAGTTTCCCACTACTGCCAATCCCTTTCTTATCATATTATGATAATTGTTCAGGGGCCACTTGTCAGTGAGAACATGCAGTATTCAGTTCTTTGTTTCTGTGATAGTTCACTGAGTATTATAGACACTAAGTCCATCCAAGTTGCTGTGAAGTTCATAATTTTGTTCTACTTTATGGCTGCAAAATATTCCATCGTGTATATGTACCATATATATAAATATATATATATATATATATATATATATATATATATTTTTTTTTTTTTGAGTCAAAGTCTCACTCTGTCACAAAGGCTGGAGTGCAGTGGCACACTTACAGTCACTGCAGCCTCCACCTGCTGGGCTCAGGCAATCCTTCCTTCTCAGCCTTCCAAGTAGCTGGAACTACAGGCATGTGCCACCATGCCAGGTTAATTTTTTGATTTATTATAGAGATGAGGTCTCATCAAGTTGCCTAGGCTGGTCTCAAACCCTTGCACTCAGGCAATCCTCTCACCTCAGCCTCCATAAGTGCTGAGATTATAAGCGTAAGCCACAGTGTTCAGCCTTACCACATTTTTTTGTATCCAGTCCACTTTTGATGGGCAGCACGCTTGTTTCCATGTTTTTTGCTATTGTAAATAATGCTGCAATATGTATATGTGTTCAGTTTTTTGTTTTTGTTTTTGTTTTTTTGAGTTGGAATCTCACTGTCACCCAGACTGGAGTGCAGTGGCACACTCCCGGCCACCGCAGCCTCGACCTCCTGGGCTCTAGCAATCCTTCCGCCTCAGCCTTCCAAGTAGCTGGAACTACAGGCGCGCGCTACTATGCCCTGCTAATTTTTTTTATTTTATTGTAGAGATGAGGTTTCGCCAAGTTGCCCAGCCGGGTCTCGAACCCTGGGGCTCAGGCAATCCACTCACCTCAGCCTCCCAAAGCGCTGGGATTACAGGCTGAGCCACCGAGCCCGGCTCAGGTATCTTTTTCAAAGAGTGATTTGAATTCCTCCAGGTAAATTCCCAGAAGGGGGATTGCTGGTCATAGGAAGGTCCATGTTTAAATCTTTTAGAAATTGCCACACTGTTTTCATTAGAAGTTGTACTGGTTTACACTCCCAAGAAGAGTTTAAAAAGTGTTCCCTTTTCCCAAATGATGTGATTCTAAATTAAAAGATAAGAGGGTGAAGTCATTTTTTCAGTGCTTTAGGTATATTATTGATTCTATTTTGTTAATGAAATGTCTTTACTTTTATCCTACAAGATAACGGTAGTAAATAGAATACACATAAAAACAGTATTGGATATAGAAGAAGATAATTTGAATCTATTAGAAATTTGAGAGGCATATAGTTCAATGAAAGATCATGAGAAAAATAAATGAAAGCACAAGGTAAACATTTGGTAGCTATAGATATTTTTAAGTGTTTAAAAATATAAAATGATCATATTACTAAACATTTGCAAATAAAGAAAAGACACAGTTGCATGCATTTCTACTACCCTGATAATAAACATAGCATTTTTGTATTTTTCTCTAGTGTTACTCCAGGAACCTGTCTCCACAGAGCTGTAATCATAGTACTTTTGCAGTTTGTAACTAATGTTTTAAAAATTAATTGACTATTTTTTCAAAGATTTCAGCGATGGTAAAATTGAGTGTACCTTGCAGTTTTCCTATACATCCCTCAGCGACCCCGCATAGTTTTCCCTATTATCAGTAACCTATATTTGTGTGGTACATTTCTTACAAATGATAAACCAATATTTTTGATTACTGATTAAAGCCCACGGTTTACATTATAGTTTCTTTGTATGCTATGGTTCTACTGGTTTTGCCTAGTGCATAAAGTCATGCACCCACCTTTACAGTATCATACTGAAGTTTCACTGCCATAAAAATCCTCCTCAAAGCTTTACCTATTCATCCCTGCTTCCCTCAAAACTCTCACAACCACTGATCCTTTTACTGTCTCCATAGTTTTGACTTTTTCAGAATGGCACATAGTGGATAACATACAGTTTGTAGTCTTTTCAGACTGACTTATTTCACTTAGTAATATTCTCTTAAATATCCTCCATGTGTTTTAATGAATAAAGAGCTCATTTTTTTAGACATGAATAATTTTCCATTTTCTGGGTGGAGCACAGCTTATTCATTCACCTATTGAAAAATAACTTAGATATTTCCTCTTTCGGCTATTCGTGTGCAGATTTTTGTATGAACATAAGTTTTTAATTTATTTTACTAGATGCCCATGATAGCTGGATCATATTATAAAGGAAGCGTATGTTTAGTTTCGTAAAACAAAACAAAAGCACTTAACTGTCCTCCAGATAGGCTGTGCCATTTTACATTCCCAACTTTCATGACTGAGAATTCCCATTGATCCACACCTTCCCCAGCATTTGAGGTAGTCAGTATTTTGGATTTTAAGCATCTGACTAGGTGTGTGGTGGTATCTCATTATTGTTTTAATTTGCAATTTCTTCCAGACATGTGATGTAGAGCACATGCTTATTTGACATCTAGTTATATTCTGTTGTGAGGTGTTTCTTAAGGTCTTTAGCCCAAATTTTAGTCCAGTAGTCTGTGTTTTAGTTGAGTTTAAAATTTAATTTTGTATTTTGGGTACAGGTAACTTATGAGAAATGTGCTTTGCAAATAAAGGAGTGCCAAAATGTATAAACATTTTAAGTGTGACATTTGTTCAAAAGATGACATTAATCAAATGAATGTTCGTGACACCATGCAACAGACAGGACAGTCAAAGAAAATGGTGAAAGCATGGTTGAACAAATGTCATGCTACACTATTGCTAGTGCAACTTAATTCAACTTCAAAAAGTAAGACATAGATAAAATCGTCTAAAATGTGTATACATTTTTTGGCACCCCCATATTTCTCCCAGCCTCTGGCTTGCCTTTCATTCTTTTAGCACTGCTTTTCGTAAAAAAACGTTTTCAATTAGAATTAAGTCTAATTGATCAAAATTTTCCCCCATCAATCATGTCTTTGGTGTTGCATCTAAAAATTTATTGCCAAACCCAAATCCATCTAGATTTTTTCCTATGCTATCATCTAGCAGAATTATGGTTTCACATTTTATACTTAGGTCTTCAATCAATTTGAGTTAGTTTTTGCAAGGAGTCTAACCTAATCCTGACTTGTACCCTACATCTCTATGATAAAGTAAAGCAAAAAAAAAAAAAAAAAGATTTAAAAAAGGGCCAATGTATAGATTTATTTATTTGTTATGTAGTTGCTCAATTGTTATGGATTTGAGGATTTTTTTAAGATTGGAAAATATAGTTTGTTTAGAACATAAATTTGAGAGAAAAAGAGAGAGAGAGAGAGAGAGAGAGAGAGAGAGAGAGAGAAAGAGAGAGGATTCACCTCCCCAAGGTAGGGGAGGGGGCCAAAGCCAGGAAACATTGCCTGGCCATAGCTCAAAGAGCACATGACACACCATAAGCTTAACA
>CAUYQG010198639.1:0-18120 GCA_963574415.1 Tarsius wallacei | reverse complement strand
GATTTTTTTTCTGTGTGGATTTAAATAATTTCTTTAAAAGCTGCAAGCTTTTATATTTAATTAAATGATACCTTTCACTGTGCAATCTCAAGAAAAATACTTTCTAAATTAGACATTGTCTTCACCTTGAAAAAGAAATTTATCTATTTCAGTGTCTTTTTTTAGCAAGATTGACCAAAATAGGTGGTAAATAAGTATGTGATTTTTAAATAACTGTCATGAAATACTGTAATGGGAACCTTTGATGATAAGGAAATGGCCTCCCTTTGGATTATGGGAGGTTTCTTGTGTTTGATGTGGGTGTGTGTGTGTACATATATATATATATACATTTCTTTTTTAAATATAGGATAGCAATATAGGGTCTTGTCTTTCACCTTTTAAGTTCAGGGAACAGTTTGTCCTGGCCACACATATGTTATCAGTGTAGTGCTTTATGAAGCTTTAGAAATGAGCTGATGACTCATTAAAAAATAAGAAACATGATATTATTTTAATATCTTCAAATAATCTGAGAATGTGTGTTACACACTTTAGCATCAACACTAAGTTGTGCCTTGTACATTTGCATTGGCTATACATGCAAAAGATTATTCAGTTAGCTATAATGAGGCGGAGTCCTTAACTACCATGAAGTTCTACCTTGCAAATGATATGGAATAACTTGCATTTTAAAGTATATTTGCACATTTTGCATATTATGATATATGGTTGCCTTCGGGTTTTCTGTACAGGCTGTTTTGCTGTTATTAAATGGAAATCATAGGCCTGAAATATGCTGTTCTTATGTGAAGTAAATTGATATAACCTATTGTCTATATTCTGTGTATGCTTCTTTATTTGGGGACCTTCTGTGTAGGAGAAAATATTATCTACATTGATTAGATACAAATAAATTATTAAAAATTATTAATGTATACATGAAAATTCGGTTTTTCAACAACTTTTATGTGAGGGTTGAGAGTTAACTTGCCAGACCAACGCTGAATTCTTTGTGGATAAGGTAATTTATATACCTTATTTGTTTTTCAGCCTCGGGATTGTCATATCTTTATGGACAGATACTTGGAATCTGAGCAGGCATGTTGTTTTCCTGGCTTTTGACCAGTTTAAAGTTTTGGGTAGACGTTTTCTGAGTCAATAAGTGGATCCTAGTTGTTAAGCATCTCTGTGATGTTTATGATGGATGTGTAAGAGCATTGTGTCTTAGCTTGAGAAATTATAGGGACTCTAATTTTAAAGCATGTCGGTAGAGAATTGACTTCTGAGTTCACTGTCAACTATGCAGAAAAACAGAGTGAGTATATTTGATTATTAGTGCTGTCAGCCACTTCTGCCATCGAGGCATGCCTTCCTAACATTGGTGCTGTATGTTGCAGGTGAAGAAACACACAGTGCATGGTGTTGATACTGTTGTCTCAAGTTCGTGGGTTCTCCTGGTGCCATATTTTCCTACTTTGCTCCCTCATTCATGTCATCCTCTTACTATAATGTAGTGTCCTTTCTTCTCGGCTAGTCCAAACCACATATTCCTATTAAAACCTAGTGGATGAACCATTTAGTCTTTTCCAGGAAGAATCCCTAAACTGTCCCCATACTGCTTTTGGATTTCTTTGGCGCTAAGTTGCTACTACTGTCTTAAGATTTTTATCTCAAGCATGTTCTGTTCATCTTGTTTAGATCGTTTAGATTGTAAGCTCTGAGAGTTACATTTTCCCTAGCAGTTAACTTAGTGCTGGACACTATTAAGTACTTAGTAAAGGCTTGACTAAAATAGGGGAGTTAATATCTTTATTTTGATCTACCTCATAGATTACCTGTGATACATTTTATAAAGTAGATAAGTTGATCAAGTGGCTTTGTTCCTAGTGGTCTAGTGAAGCTGTGATAAATTTCTGCCTTGTTGGAGATTCCAAAATTAGAGATGTGCTAGAGCCAACACACTGGTTCAGAGGAACCAATTGTGCATATATTGTGCACATTTCCCAGCTGGGAATTCAGTAATCTCATATTCATAACTTGAAATCTGCCATGATGGGAGTATTTACACCATAGAAATCAGCAAGAGTTTTAGTTAGCCATGCAAAGCAAGGACTGCCTGTGGTTAAAATGGAAAATTAATATTTACTGCATTTTACAGAAATAAAGGAGAAAGATTATAAATACATAAAACAATAAAATTGAGGACCCACTCTTTTTTAAGCTTCATAAACTAGGAATAGAATGGGACTCAATAAATAATATCTAACAAAAAACTGTAGCAAACATATTGTGAATTTTTAAAACTCCCCAGAGGTCAGGAAAACGGCAGAGGTACCCACTATCAACACTTTTTCTCAGCTTTGTGCAGGAGATTCTAGCCAGCACATGCAAAAGACTTAAAGATTAAAAGGAAGCAACAGGGCAACCCCTTCGGTTCCCCTCTCGCTGTGGGAACTTTTCTGTCCTCTCAATACATTCTACTTTCTCAAAAATAAATGAAGAAAAAAAACTGTTATTCATAGATGACATTACTGTGTATGTAGAAAATTGGCACATAATATTTGAAGTAATGTGAACTTAGTATTGCTGCAGGATACAAGGTCAATAGTTATTTATATATTCTAGCTATAATTAGAAATTGAAATATGAGGTGGTGTGTAGTCCCAGCTACTGGGGAGGCTGAGGCAGGAGGATCACTTGAGGCCAGGAGTTTGAGGTTGCAGTGGCTAGGATCAACTGCACTTTTACTTGTGCCACAGAGCAAGAGACTATTTCTTTAAAGAAAAGAAAAAAAAATGGAAACAATACAATTACAATAGCATCAGATAAGTCAAATCTACAGAAAGATTTGCAAGACCTCCACATAGAAAACTATGAACCATTACCAAAAAATACCAAAGAAGACCTAAATAAGTGGGGGGACAGACCCTGTTCTTGAGTTGGATGACTCTTAGCAAAAAATGGCAATTCTGATCAAATCAATTTAAGGATTTAGCAATTCCAAATTTGGATCTTGATGGTTGATACAGAGATGTGCAGATATATTTGTAAAAACTCAAACTGTACTTTTAAAAATGTGCCCTGTGCTGTGCTAAGTAGGCATCTATATCCAGATATTCAGAAATAATAGGTGCCAAATAATTTATTGGCTCTTTAAAAAAAATCTTTTATAATTTGAATCTGTTTTTATAAATCCATTTTTATAGTATCTCCTTGGTATATTTTCCTGTTCATCCATCCATCTGTCCATCTGTCTATTCACCCATAATCACTCATCTAGAAATCTGTAGGTACACCTAGAAAGATATCTGGAATGACTTTCACCTAATGCTGATTATGTTACTTGTGGGATGGTGCTATTTAGATTGGGTTTTTTTTGTTTTTGTTTTTGTTTTTTTGTTTTTTTTTTTTTTACTTTCTTTACTTCTCTCATCTCCTTTAGGTATACTCAGATATCACCTTTTCAATGAAAACTTTGCTGGACATCCTATTTAAGATGACAGTCCCTCCTGATACTCCTTATACCCACTCCCGGTTGTACTTTTTCTCTGTAGCACTTATCATCTGACATACTATACAACTTTCTATTTTGTGTGTGTGTGTAGTCTCTCCCACTAGTATGTACGCTCCATGAAATCTGGGAGTTTCTCGTCTGTTTTGTTATCTGCTGTATCTCCACTATCTAGAGCAATGCCTGGTATCTAATGGGTGTTCAATAAACATTTGTTGAGTGAGTGAAACTTCATATTATTTCTTAATTTGAATGCAATGACATGTATACTTTTTTGTATCCCACCCTTCCCAATGTTTGCTTCTTTAAAAAAAGAAAAATACTTAAGAAACCCAACAGCTAAATCTGGGTGATAGAAATATGGATACCCTTTTTTCTTTAGATTTTTATCTTTAAGTATTTTTAATTTATCAAAATTTAAAAAGTTTTAAGGAAGAATTACAGTCATAATGACAGCAAATCACGGAAATTAAGTCTCTTCCTTCTCTGGAACCCTTTATAGGGTTTTATAAAAAGAATAAAAGAAAAAAGTTTTAAAAAGAAAACCAGGGCAGCAAAGGTATCATCAAACAGATGTGCCCTGGAGAGGTCCTGTGCATCAAAACTGCCTTCTTGGTTTTGGAAGTGACCTCGGCCTCCACCACAGGAACCAAAGTGAGAAGATCCTATTCTTCATCTCTTGGTAGCCAGTTCATGGGCCCTTGACATGTCAGGCGCTGCTACCCAGGTCCTTTAATCATAAGCAAGTAACAGAGATGGTAGGACATTAGGAATAGGGTCGTAGCAGTATCAACAGCACTTAAGTGGGTGAGAATCTGGTAGCTCATGGTGAGTCAGCTAATTACATTATTGCCCAAGATCACATGGAATGAAGTGCCCAGTGAGTACAAGACATTGGGGAGTCACTTTGCAGCTGCTGTGGGACAAAATAAAGAGCATAAAAACTTCAAACAGCTGGCAGGGTTCAAGGCAGAGATGGAAACCCAGGGATCTTCTATGGTTATGCTAAAAGAAGCATTTCTTACAGCCACAGTGCCTATGTAATCAAAAGCAAAACTCAGTATTTGATCCCACAGGTTGCCAAATTACATCAGTTGAATTCACGGATTCACCACATTTTGTATGTGAAAGGGAAAAAAACTAACTGGCTGTGGTGGCATGCACCTATAGTTACAGCAACTCAGGAGAGTGCAGCTGGAAGATAACTTGAGCCCAAGAGTTGGCGGCTGCAGTGAACTATGAGCACACCACTGCACTCCATTCTGGGTGACAGAGTTAGACCTCGCTGAAGGAAAGAAGGCAGAAAGGGAGGGAAAGAAAGAAGGAAATAGAGAAGGAAAAGAAAAGAAAAGTTTGTAGGAAAGACCAGGCTTTTTAATATTGGGATGTGTGTATTTGCAAGAATTTGGAGGATTCTAAATTTCACCAAATATTTGGAACGTGTGGCAATGGCTTACGTTGGTGATCAACCAAGAAAAAGGAGAATTAACTCTCAGATATGATTGAATTTATCAATATGGGTTCAATCACCAGAAATTCTGTGTTCAATATTTTGGTTTTAGCTGCTGATAATGGTTTTAACTGTTAGCTTGACTGGTTGAAGAAACAACTTGACAGTGGACCCTCTCTGAATTCCAATATTCTGAGATCTGACAAGTTTGCAAACTCATCCTAGGAAAGGCACTACATGCCTCATTGCTGAATATCACTATGGTCACCTTAGACGTACACTCCTTGGGAAGCTATGCACCAACACCAGCGCCTAGTCTATCCAGCAAAGCAATTTTGGAACTGTTTTCCGGGATGGTCATCAGAGCTGTCATCATATTATCCTTGATGTCCTGAATGTCATCAAAAGATCTTCTTTCAATATTTCCTTTGTCTTTGAGCAAAGAAAAAAGTCATGGGGGGCCAGATCAGGTGAGTAGGGAGGGTGTTCCAATACAGTTATTTGTTTACTGGCTAAAAACTCCCTCAACGACAGTGCTGTGTGAGCTGGTGCACTGTCATGAGTAAGCTCCTTCAGGATCATTTTGCACTCAACTTTCTCATGCCAAGATTTTCAGTTAAGATTTTCCTGTTTCTCTATCGATGTTTATTTGGTGTGCTGTGCTTCACACAGTCAGCCAACAATTTTGACGCACAATTCGACAAATGTTTGAAGTGTTTTCATCAGTTCTCATTACTGGCTGTCCTGATCTCTCTTCATCAGTGATGCTTTCTCTCTAAAAAAAAAAAGGGGGGGGGGGTTTAATCCATTTGTACACTGCCATTTTCTTGCATTATCTCCGTAAACTTGGTCTAACATGACCCTGATTTCACTTCCACTCTTGCCAAGTTTAGCAAGAAATTTAATGTTTGTTCGTCGCTCTAAGTCAAACTCCAACAGTCTCGCGATGGCACACAAAAACATGCAACAGCAATACCGAGCCACTCAGTAAGACACCACCACATGTCGACATGATAACACCAAGGTCATGAAACTTTACCAAGTTGTTTGTACAATGCTGACAACGCAAGCACACAGTGACAAGTTCACGAACTTAATTGTCAAGCCTCGTATATAATGGAAAAAAGGCCTGTTTAATTCAAGATGGAAAATAAATAAATGTTAGAGCGCATCAGTGTTTGCTGCCTTTTTTAGAAAATAGAAATGCTGGAGTGTATATATCAGGTAAGCCTTATCTACAAAGCCAGTGTTCCTAGAGAAGACTTAGAATTCAGTCCCTTGACCGAGTCTTTGGTAGGTGGCAGGAATGTTTTCTCTTTTTTTTTTCTTTTGAGGGTCTCATGTCGCCTAGGCTGGAGTGCAGTGGCACAGTCACTGCGGCCTCTACTTCTGAGGTTCAGATGGTTCTTGTCCCCAGCCTCCCAAGTAGCTGACACTACAGATGTGCGCCACCACACCCAGCTAATTTTAGACTTTATTTTATAGAGGCAAGGTCTCGCTACATTGCCTATTCATTGGTGATGGGGTCCCCAGGACAAAAACATGATTGCTCAGCTCACCAAGGAGCTACTCCATTAGGACAAGGTCTCGCTACATTGCCAAGCTCCTGGGCTCAAGCAATCCTCTCACCTTGGCCTCCCAAAGTATAGGAATTACAGGAGCAAGTCACCATGCCTGGCAGGAATGCTTTCTAACGTGCTTTTCTGGCTCTCCTCTGGTTTCATTGGGGCTGGAAATATCCTTAGGTTGCAGAAGCCAAGTAATAGCAATTGGGCAGCACAAGCGTAGTGGACTTGGGTACCACATTGGGTTGTGGTACATTGGGTTGTAGGGCTAGTGTAACAGAATGGTCTTTCCCACAGAGATCTCAAGCAATAATTCATTGGCGATGGGGTCCCCAGGACAAAAACAAACGATTGCTCAGCTCACCAAGGAGCTACTCCATTAGGATAACCGACAAATTCCCAGGTCTGAACTAATGCCTGGCCAAAACCATCATGATACTCAGAGCATGAAGCACAGCATAGAATCTGTTCCACTTGAGAGAAGTGGAAACTCTGTATTGTTGAGGAAGGATCCTGCAATAACATAACAAGTACTGCGATCTTCCTTTCTGCCTCCCCAAAGGGATAGGAGACTGCTTATTAAGACTGCTATGGGTGTGGTGGTTCACACCTGTAATCCCAGCACTTTGGGAGGCTGAGACAGGAGGATTGCTTGAGCCCAGGAGTTTCAGACCAGCCTGGGCAACATAGTGAGACTTCACCTCTATAAAACATTTTTTAAAAATTAGCTGGGTGTAGCGGCACACACCTGTAAATCCTAGCTACTCGGGAGGCTGAGGCAGAAGGGATCACCTGATCCCAGGAGGCTGGGGCTGCAGTGAGCCAAGACTGTGGCACTGCATTCCAGCCTGAGTGACAGAGTAAGACCCCGACTCAAAAAAAAAAATTGCTATAAGAGATAGAGAAAAAGAAATATGCAGACTTTGGGGGATTATTGGACACTGGCTCTGAGCTAATTTTTTAAAATTTTTATTATAAAGGGGTGGGGTACATTTCAGGGTCAGGTATACAAACATTGATTATGCAGGTACCCTTGTTGATGAGGGGTGCCCCTCCCTCCCCTACAGTTTACTGGAGAATCAGAAAGTCACATGGTCCACTGTTCAAGGGGCGAAATTGGGGGTTCAGTGATCAATGAGGTGGAGTTTTAGCTGGTCTGCACCAGAAGAATCCCCTGGAACTTCCCCCTCTTACATAAGCAGTAAGTGATAAACCATTTTTCCAACACTAGGGGAAATCCCAGAAATGACTGTCATCATTCAGAGCATGAAAGATGCAGATGTGACATTTCCTACCAGGGGCCCATTTAACACTGCAGGAGGAACAATATAGAATATAAATGAATTTTAGAGAATCTCAGTGCATACATACTTTATATGTTCCTCTGTTTTCCTATTTCACAGTTTTTGTTTTGTTTTTCAGTCAGAGTCTCACTCTGTCGCCCAGGTTGAAGTGCAGTGGCATGCTCGTGGCCACCGCAGCCTCAACCTGCTGAGCTTAGGCTATCCTTCCACCTCAGCCTTCCAAGTAGCCAGAACTACAGGCGCGCACTGCCACGCTGCCTAACTTTTTGATATATTGTAGAGAGAAGGTCTCACCAAGTTGCCCAGGCTGTTTTCGAACCCCTGGGCTCAGGCAATCCTCTGACCTCGGCCACCCAAGGTGCTGGGATTACAGGCTTGAGCCACCGCGCCCAACCTGTTTTGTTTTGGTTTTTGAGATGGAGTCTCACTCTTACCCAGTCTGGAGTGCAGTGGCATGAACTTGGCTCACCACAGCTTTGATCTGGACTCAGGCGATCCTTCTACCTCCACCTCTCCAGTAGCTGGGATTATAGGTGCATGCCACCACGCCTAGCTAATTTTTCTTGTTGTTTATTTTTGTAGAGACAAGGTCTCCCTGTGTTGCCCAGGCTAGTCGCGAACTCCTGGGCTCAAGCAATCCCACCTCGGCCTCCCAAAGTGCCGGGGTTACAGGCGTGGGTCACTGAGCCTAGCCACAGTTTTTAAAAATGAATTTATATCTGAAATAAATTGAGAGTCAAAAGAGGTGTAAAAGAAAAAGTATAGACATTATGTAAGCTTCATCTTACAAAAGGATAGTAATATGAAATTTCGGAAGTTGATGGAGCAAGAAATATAAGTTGAAAAATACAGTTTTAAAGACAACCAATAGAATTATAAATGGTGATATCAATTATTTAAAAAATTGGAAGAGGATAGTGAGGGGTGAATGAATTATGTGAGTTAGGGTCTCATCTATCAAAGTGAGAAACAATAACATCTAAGATCAATAAATCAAGGTGTAATACAATAAGCAGACATATGAAGCGAGCTTAGAATAATTATTTCAGTTTGGAATTGCTGCATGACAAGTCATCCCGAAGCTTCATGGCTTGTAACAATTGTTTTCTCTCAGTTCCTGTGGGCCAGGAATTCAGGAAGAGCTTGGCCAGTTTTGGCAAGCAGTACTCTGCACAATTGCAGTCCCCCCAGTGGCTGATGCTGGCATTGCGGAGGGTAGAAGCAATTGGGGGCTGGCTGGACAGCCCTCTCCATGAAGCCACCGGGCTCTCCAAGTGGTTACTCTGTGTGGGTTGGTTTGCACTTCCTCACAGCATGGTGGCTTCTGGACAGTAGGACTGCCACCATGGTGGCTGGTGCCTGAGGCTTCAGGAGCAAGGATTCCAGGGAGCAAACTGGAAGCCATTCTATCTTTAGCCACCTAACCTCAGAAGTCACATAGTGTCATTATTCCGTATTCTATTGTTGGAAATATTCACAGAAGCCCACTCAATTTCAAGGGGAGAGCGAGGACATGGATCCCACCCATTGCTGAGAGGAATGTCAAGGTGGCATTGTAAGAAAAGCATTTGAGTTGGAAGGTAATGTTGTGGCCATTTTTGGAAAATAAAATATTAGAACCAAAATAAAAGAACCAAACCTAAAAAGGATTGAAAATGATTATCCCTGGGAAGTGGAATCAGAGCTGAGGAGGGCCCAAGGGTAGGGAATGGCTGAATTATATCTCATTCCACTGTGATGTTTATTTTTATATCCACACACATTCTTTTAATTAAAAGATAAAATGAAAATCAAGCATCAAGATCATCCCTAAGACAAAACAATTGCAGGATTTCAAAATTGTAAGTATTACTAAACTATGTAAGATGTATGTCTTAAGAAAAAAACCAAAAGTACAAGCATGGCCAAAATCTAGTTATCATCTAGTTGTCAGAACTTTCTTTATACTGGCCCTGAGCCCATAATGTCCTTGCCCTCAAGAAGTTCACAGTTCAGTTAAAAGGGTAGCCAAACGAGTCAACAATTAATAGTGCCACGCTTTGACATGAATGACAGATAGGCAAAGGGCGCCACATAGCCCTGGAAGAGGAACATCTAAAGAAGACCAGTGGAAAAAGTGAAGGGGGTGAGAGCCTCACTCGCCACCACCACTGGGGATGAATATCACACCACTTCTCATTCTGAAAACCAGTAATTAGGGGAAAGATTGAGCATTTATTCCCCCTTATTATGAGGACTAGCAGTCTATGCCTAGTTAACCAGAGAAAGCTGGAGTGTTCGTGTTTTCTCTCTTTCCCTCCGTCTCCTTCCCCTTCCCTCTTCCCTTCCCCTCCCTCTCTGTCTCTCTGTCTCTCAACAGAAGAATGCTGGCTAACAAATGTGGAAGGGACAGCAGAATTTAAAATATACTTTGCAAACCCCAGTGAAATAATTGATTCCAAACAAGATTCATCCATGGTTACTAAAACTACTGAGAAGAAAGATATCTGTTTCCTGTATAACAAACCACTCAAAATCCTAGTAGCTTAAAACAACTATTTATTATTTCTCACAACTCTGCAAATTAGGCAGAACTCCATGGAGAGAGTGTGCCCCTGCTCCATGGGGTGTTAGCTGGGGTGGCTTGACCAGGGGTGAGACATCCAAGATGGCTTCATCATACAGTACTTCAAGCCGGGCTGGTGGGCCTTCTCTCTTTCATGTGATCTCTTGTCATTCAGCAGTCCAACCTGAGTTTCTTTCTGTGGCAACTTAATCCCAAGAGGACAAAAAGGGAAGCTTCGAGGCCTCTTAAAGTAGGATGAATTAAGGAAATACCCCATCTACCACATTATTGATCAAAGCAAGTTAGAAGGCCAGTCCAAATTCAAGGGATGAAAAGTAGATTCTACTTTTTGCTGGGAAAAGCAGCATATACAAACAGGAATGGGTGAAATTGTTGATGATGACCCACGAACATTCAAGTGTCATTCTCAGATTACCTGCTCACTGCCACAGAAACTGTCTTTACAATGGAGAGATATAGCTGTCACCACCTTATCAAAGAAATCAAATTGAGTACCAATTTATTCTCCCTTTTTATGATGGGCAACCTGACATTATGTGCCACCTGGTGGGATGTAACATGAAATACACCTATGAGATGTTCTCATCAAAAATGTATGATCTGAATCTAATCAAGTCATAGCTCTAACTGCTAGGTTACAGAACATTCACAATGGAGAGAGAAGTAACACCACAAGGAATCAATCATTCAGAAGAGAATGCAGGGCACTCTACAAGACAACTGATCAGGGCTCTTTAAATAGTCAACGTCATTTTTTAAAAAATGCTGGGGTGCTCTTCCATATTAGATTAAAAGAAACTGAAGACACATAACTCAGTGCAGTATCTGAACTTTGGATCATAGTTTTAAAAATATCTGAACTTTGATTGGATCCTAGCCATAAAAGACAATTGGTGGGGGAGGCGGGGCAATGGAATAAAAATTTGGACTGGATATTAGAGGATATGATGGAATTGTTATAAATGATCTCAGGGGTGCTAATAGTATTATAGTTATGTTGGTGTATGTTGCACCCTTAACTTTAGGAAATACATGCTGAAGTATGCTCATACAGAGATAAAGATGAAGTACTGTAATTTCTGTAACTTACTTTGTTCGGCAAAAAAAAACAACAAACCCACTCATGTACTCAAACATCCACCTAAGCAAATATGACTAAATAAAAAAATAACACGGAAGGTTTAAGGATCATATCTGGAGAAGGTATAACTTGGGTCCACTTAAATACTATGTAGTGATAGAATCCATGGCTGATTGCTTTTGATACTTCCCACCCCTTTTTTCATGTGTTTTTTCTTCCTCTTCCAAAATTTGTTCCTTGTATTGTTTTTACATTGTCAATATATATAACATTTACAGATTATTAAACCTAAGCCTCACATTTGTTTTAGGCTTTGATCTACTGTTAAACATATCCAATTCTAAAAAAAAAAAATAGTTCTTTTACAATACTATTCCCAATCATCTCTTGGCTGGCTAAGTTCATCCTTATAATATTTCCCTCATGGGAAAAATATTTATTCAGTTATTATACGTTTTTAATTATTTGCCTGTAACCTTTATGGGTGAAATACTGATTAGCTAGACAAAAAACCTTGACTCAGTGTTTCTTCCTTGAGGCTTTTATAGATGTTGCATCATTCTCTCATGTCACTGTGAAGAAAACTAAAATAGCCTGATCTCTTTTTAAAACAAGTGACTTGATATTTTTGCTTGACAGACCAAAGTCTTCATTCTTTTAAAATCCAGTAATTGGCCAGGCTCGGTGGCTCAGCCTGTAATCCCAGCACTTTGGGAGGCCAAGGCAAGTGGATTGCCTGAGCTTGAGGGTTCGAGACCAGCCTGGGCAACTTGGCAAGACCCTGTCTCTACAATAAATCAAAAAGTAGCTGGATGTGGTTGTGCTCGCCTGTAGTTCCAGCTACTTGGAAGGATCGCCTGAGCCCAGCAGGTCGACGCTGGGGTGACTGTGAGCATGCCACTGCACTCCAGCCTGGGTGACAGAATGAGACACCAACTCAAAAAAAAAAAAAAAAAAACCCGGTAATTAGAACAGCATGACTCAATGTTGATTATTTTGGGTCTATTTTCACTGGTGCAAAATATCATATATATGCATATATATGTGTGTGTATGTGTGTTTGTGCACACACATATATATGTATGTATGTATGTTCAAATGTTTTAATAGTTTAGGAAAGCTTATTTGAAAAATTCCAAAACATTTCTAATTCATCGTTTTGGTTTTCTTCTTCAGGTATCCCTATTGTACATATGTTGAATCTCCTTTGCCTGTTTTCTTGATCTTCCTTTTTTTGTCTTTGGTTCTTTCTTTGCTTTTGTTTCAATTTATTTGCTTTTCTCATTTCTTTCCTTTCTAGCCCTTACTGTGTTTTCCATACACTCTGTTCTCCTTTGTGCTGCTTTCAGTTTCATCTTCATTTCTACGGTGGTTTTTACTCTTTGACTTCTTTCCTGATTCTGTCAACATAAATTTCATCTCCTTGTGTTGTTTCATCATTTTTCCCTGAGTCCTTGCATTTGTAGTCTTTCTTCGTAAAGTAACTGCTGCACGAAGTTTTCATAAATCACCGTGAAATATTTAGTTTTTACAATTAAGAGGTAGTTTGTTCTGTTTTTTTCCTAAGTGTTGATCTATTGAGAAGTCTTCCTGCTCTTCACAACTCTTCCTCTCTTTCTTTCTTATGGCATCTTTGTATCAGTATTATGCCATTTCCATTTTTTAGAAATTACTAATCATTTGGATGAGTCAGATGTTCCTGAATCACCTATTTCCAGGAGATTTCTGGAAATGAAAAGGGTGGAGAAGCAAGGTGGTCTTCCAAGCCTTATAATCCAAATGTTCTTTCGCTTTCAGCTGCATATGTGACTTATTCGTGTAATTTTTTCAGTAGTTCTGTCTCTACTTTTCAGAACCAAGTTCGTTCCAGGGGTGGTTGCTGCCATCCCCACAATCCCATTCATTGTTTTTACACTGCAAAGTAAATCTTTCCCCTTCACGAAGTGTACGTATTGCTGGCACTTAGAGTCTTCTACACTGGTCTTCTCTGAACTCCTCAGATGCCTTTGCCCAATCTCAGCTGCCTTGATGGCCTTTACACATATTTTGGAATCAGTGGGTTATGAATTTTTTTACTAGTCTTACTAAAAGTGAAGTTTATAGAGATTTTTGCAAGCATTGCCTTTGTATGAGTTCCAAGCCTATAAAAATGCTGACTTAGGCCTGTCTGCATTGGAGAAACAAGAAATCTTTAAAGTTATATTATTGTTGAAAATTCTTACATCTCATTTGCTGTATTTTGTTCACTTTTCAGAAAGTAACGATAAGAGTGAGAGTGCCAGTATTACTATTCCAAGGCAATCCAAAGGATCTTTTTTTTTTTTTTTTTTTGAGTTAGGGAGGTGGGGCGTCTCACTCTGTCACCCAGGCTGGAGTGCAGTGGCATGATCATAGCTCACCGCAGTCTTGACCTTCTAGGCTCAGGCAATTTTGCCTCAACCTCCTGAGTAGTTGGAATTACCAGCATGCACCACCAGGCCCAGCTAACTTTAATTTTTATAGAGACGAAGTTTCACAATGTTGCCTGGACTGCTCTTGGACTCCTAGGTTCAAGCAATCCTCCCAACTTGGCCTCCGAAAGTGCTGGAATTACAGGCATGAGGCACCAGACTTCCACAGGGTCTTTTTAATAGTTTCAACATCATGCAAAAATATTTTTTAAATCATCAGATAAAGTTAAGAATTAGCTTAATGGCTTTCACTGTCTATTTCCTGCTTTGAACTTTTAAAATTAAGTAGAAAGAAAGAAGTGATTTAGATTGCTACTTTTTCGTAATCCCGTGCATTCATTTAACCCCACGTTTGTTGAGCAAATCATCAGTCAAGTTGCCAACAAATTATTACTTACCTATTTTGGTGGCCAGAATTCAGCAAGGGGCTATGGAAAAATCCTTTTATTCAAAGAGTTGTAAGTCATGTGACTCCTTTAATAATACCATGGGATAAATATTATGATTAAATTGTGTATAATGTGGGCTGGAGAAAAAATTCTTTTGAGGTCATTGGGGAAGACCTTAAAGAGCCACTGACACATTTGACTTCGATCTTGATAAATAAACTAGCTCACAAGGCAGAAAATGGAGTGAGGAACTTTTAGGAAAGGATATTACTGATGAACAAATACAGGAAAATCAAGGTATAACGCCATATATGGAAACCAAAATCTATTTTGTAAAACATATTATTGCCAGGTTAAGAAAAGATTGAAAAGAACATGCATTGTCAGCTGAGCCAGTCTCCAATCATAGCTTTTCTGAATTTGTATTTGCAGGGTTTTTATATATAGGGAATGGTATGTGGTAGCCAGAGTTCAGGTTATACATGTTCTGTGTTTTGTATGTGTGACTCTGAGTGGACAAGGGGATCTTGTATTAGTTTTGTAATCGTGTTATAACAAATGACCACAAAGTTAGTGGCTTAAACCAACTCAGATTTGTTAATCTTGCATTTCTGTGGGTCAAATGTCCAGGACGAGACTCACTGGGCTAAAATCAAGATGTCAACAGGAGTGGGGCTTGGTAGTGCACACCTGTTGTCCCAACTACTTGGGAGACTGAGGTGGGAGGATCACTTGAGCCCAGGAGTTTGAGGCTGCAAGTGAGCTGTGATCGTGCCACTGCACTCCAGGCTGGGAAAAATTTGTTTCCTCGCTCATTGAGGTGGGCAGAATTTAATTCCTGTGGCTGTAGGACAGATCCTATGTCCTTGCTGGCTGTCAGCTGAGGACTGTTCCCCACTTTCTACATTCCTTGGCTTATGACCCCCCCCCCCACTTTCAAAGGCAGCGACGGTGGGTTGAGTGCTTCTCACACTTGAACTCTTTCCTGCTCCTTCTTTCATTGTTGCATCTCTCTGACCCACCCTCCTGCTTTCCTCTTCTTTCGTTTTCTATTTTTTAATTGAACTTTTTATTTTGAGATAATTGTAGATTCGTATGTGGTTGTGAGAAACAAAACAGAGATCCCCTGAACCCAGTTTCCCCCAATGGTAACATTGTGCAAAACTACACCACATCACAACCAGGACATTGACATTGATATAGTCAAGATACAAAACATTCTCATCACCATATGGATCCCGCAGGCTGCCAGTCTACAGCCACACCCACTTCCCCCCCCACCTCCTCCTCCTCAACCTCTAGAAACGATCTGCTCTTTATTTTTATGATGTTGCCACTTCAAGAATGTTATATAAATGGAATCACACAGCGTGTAACATTTGAGGATTAACTTTTTTCACATAGGATAATTAATCCGGGTTGTTGTATCAGTAATTCATTCCTTTTTATTGTTGAGTAGTATGGTACTGTTGAGTATAGATGAGTTCTTTGATACATATGTACCCCAGTTTGTTTAACCATCACTTGTTGAAGGGCGTGTGGGTTGCTTTCCAGTTTTTGACTATTTTGAATAAAGTTGCTATAAACATTTATATACATGTTTTTGTGTGAACATAAGTCTTCATTTCTCTGGGATAAATGCCCAGGAATGCAATCGCTGGGTCACATAGTTGCAGGCTCAGTTCTTTTTCTTTTTAAAACAAACTGCCACAATGTTTTCCAGAGAGGCTGTACCATTTTACATTCCCACCAGCAATGTATAAGTAATCTAGTTTCTCCACATCCTCCCCAACACTTGGTGTTGTCACTTTTTAAATTTTAGCCACTTTGATAGACATGTACTAATATCTTATTGTGGTTATCCGTAATGGCTAATGAGGTTGAACATCCTTTAATGTGCTTATTTCCTATCTGCAAATCTTTTCTTATTGAAATATCTCTTCGTGTCAAGTTCCCATGTTCTAATTAGTTTGTTTGATATTTTTATTGTTGAGTTTTGAGAATTATTTACATATCCTAGATACTAGTCCTGTGTCAGATATGTGGCTTGCAAATATTCTTTTCCAGTCTGCAGCTTGTCTTTTCTTCATTTTAATAGGGTATTTGCAGAGTAAGATTTCTTATTTTTGATGAAGCCCAATTTATCAATAATTCCTTTTATGGAATGTGTTTTTGTGCTATACTTAATCCCAGCCCTCAAAAATTGTCTTCTATATTTTTTCTAAAAATTTTATTGTTTTTTACATCTAAGTCCATGCTCCCTTCTGAATTATTTGTGATTCTCCTGAGAAATAGAATAAATAAAATGGATATACATAAATAAAGAAATTTACTATAAGAAATTGTCTTATGAAATTATGGAGGCCAGAAAATCCCAAGAGCTGGAGTTTGCTGGAGTTTGAATAGGAAGTACATTAAAACAGTGTATCAATTTGGAAAAAAAATGACTTCTTTACTACGTTGAGTCTTCCAATACATAAAAACAAAGTATGTCTATTTATTTAGATCTTCTTTGATTTCTTTCATCAGTATTCTTTCATCAGTGTAGTTTCCAGCACACAAACTGTGTACGTGTTTTGTTAGAGTAACACCCATTTCATTTCTTTTAGCCATATAAATGAGATGATAGTTTTAATTCCAGTGTTCATAGCTACTATACAGAAATGCATTTTATTTTTGTATATTTATTTTGTATTCTGCAACTTTGCTGGAGCTGCTTAATTCTACTAAGTTATATTTTAGAGTCTTAGGAATTTTCTGCATAATCAGTCATGCCATCTGAAAGTAGGAAGAGTTTTATTTATTATTTTTGGATCTATATGACTTTTGAAGCTGCCTACAGAACATTAATATAGGGACATAGGATAAAAGCTGTTGACAGAGACCCAAGTTGTGCAAAGTTGCAGCTATGGTTAGAAATTAACAAAATTGGTGTTTTGAAGTTTGCTTTCCGTCTTGCATGACTGATTGCACATAGTCATGTCAGATTATCCTCACATACTTATGCCTGGGGTGGGCGGGAGCTGCTGGGGAGGGTAAAAGCTGCTGGCCAGGTTGATAAATATACTTTCCCTTAAACAATGAGCCTAAGGCCACACAGATCTCCTTGATGGCTTCAGAAGTTTGATCAACTTTAATGCCTGCAGATCCCACCTTCTGCATACTTCCTACTAAGCTAGCTCCATAATGGATTACTGCTCAAGGGTCAGTAGCCAGTGGTCATGGAACTTGCTTTATAAATATAACCTCTCTATTGTAAAACCTAAGAATGATATTTGAAATGTTTTTCAGATTTTGTATTCTGATGGACCTGTGATCCCAGCCAGGCCTGGGACATATACCATGGAGCCGACCCTACTGGGTCCTGTGATGCCTACTCAAAAACTGATTCTGTGCACAAGGATAGCGTCAATGACTTCATCCTCAACCAATCAGCAATACCCATTCCCTAGCTCTCTACACTCCAAATTATTTTTTTAAAACCTTAGCCTGAAAGTCTCAAGGAGATAGATTTAAGAAATATCTCCCATCCCTCCATTTGGTAGACTTGCATTTATCAAACTCTTTCTTGATTGCAACAACTGCTGTCTGTGCATGACCTTTTCTGTGCAGCAGGCATAAGAACCCAGTCAGGCTGTAACAGTTTTATTTCCTTTTCTTGCCTTATTGTACAGGATAGAACTTCCAGCACTTTGTTGAATAAGAGTGGCGAGAGCAGGTATCTTTGCCTTGTTCCTGATCTCACAGGAAAAGGCTTCAATCTTTCATTATTAAGCATAATGTTAACTATAGAATTTTTGTAGATATTCTTTATCAAGATGA
>CAUYQG010198638.1:0-10019 GCA_963574415.1 Tarsius wallacei | reverse complement strand
TCGGGTTCTCGATCGCCAGAACGAGACTGCCGGAAGTGCGCTCAGGGATTTCCTTCTCCCCGGGCACCTGCGGGAAACTGAGGCTCGGAGTGGCGCTCGGGCCCGTGCGACGCGCTGAGGCCGCCGTCTTTGCCTGCAGGAGCAGAAGATGTCGGACAGCGAGGACAGCAACTTCTCGGAGGAGGAGGACAGCGAGCGCAGCAGTGACGGCGAGGAGGCCGAGGTCTGTGGCTGCGGCGCTGGGGCGGCAGGAGGCCCCGGTGGGAGCCCCGCGGGCTTCGCCACGGGCTCAGGCTTCTGGGAGCTCCCAGGTTGTCGGGGGATGGAGAGATGCAGGCAAGTCAGTGGAGCGGGGGACAGGCTCTAGGCCGGGGGCGCGCCAGGTGCAGCGGATCACCGGGGATGTTATCAAAGTTTGCCGTGTATAGAGTTAGGGCTCCCTGTCGTTTTTGTTTTGGGTTATGTCTGGTCACTCTAGAGATACGTTTGTAGTGCCTACGGTGTGCTAGGCCTTGGGCTACACCAGTAAACAAAACAGATTTTAAAAGTCCCTGCCTGCAAAAATGTGAATAAATCTAACCAGTAAATAAACCACCTAGGAAGGCAGAAGGTGCTTCGGAGAAAAGTAGAGCAGGGAAGGTGACTAGGGAATCCTGGTTGCACTTGAAATAGGCTCCACTGGATGAGCCTGAGGGGTGACGTTTGAACGAGACTTGCTGGAGGTGAGAGAATGGTCATGCTGACATCTGGAGGAAGAGTTTCCAGTAGGGGAGACCAGTAAGTGAAAAGTTGGCAGCGTGTCCGCCGTGTTGAGGGACTAACAAGGAGAAGCGTGGGGTCAGGTTTGGCTGGATCAGAGTGAGTACAACCAAGAAGAAGCAACATTAGAGACCTGCAGTTTAGACCAGTCTAGCAAGTTTCCACATTCTCCCATTTTCCCAGAAAAGCAAGAAATTTCGGTCTTTTTGTGAAATCTTACACGTGTTAGCAGCTAAATTAATTTAATTTAATTAATTTTTTTTTTTTTTTGAGTGGAGTTCTCACTCTATCTCCCAGCTGGAGTGCAGTGGCGTCCTCACAGCCACTGCAGCCTCGACCTGCTGGGCTCAGGTGATCCTTCCACCTCAGTCTTCCAAGTAGATGGAACCACAGGCGCATGCCACCATACCTGGCTAATTTATTTATTATAGAGATGAGGTCTTGTCAAGTGGCCCAGGCTATTCTCAAACTTCTGGGCTCAGGCAGTCCTCTTGCCTCTGCCTCCCAAAGTGCTGGGATTACAGGCGTGAGCCACCTCTCCTGGCTAGCAACTAATTTTTTTTTTCCTTTGAATTGGAGTCTCACTCTGTCGGCCAGGCTGGAGTGCAGTGGCACGCTCACGGCCATTGCAGCCTTGACCTGCTGGGCTCAATTGATCCTTTTGCCTCAACCTTCACAGTAGCTGGAACTAGAGATGTTCAACACCACACTCAGCTAATTTTTTTATTTACTGTTGAGATAAGGTCTCGCCAAGTTGCCCAGGCTGGTCTTGAACCCGTGGGCTCAGGCAGTCTTTTCACCTTGGCCTCCCAAAGTGCTGGGATTATAGGTGTGAGCCACCGCACCCGGCCAAGCAATTGATTTTAAAAGTAAATTTGAGTTTCTGTGCACCAAACAAGACATCTCTAACCATACCACCATCTGTTAACTTGAAGACTGTGGTGAGATATGCGGTTTTAACAATGAAATGGAGCCATGAAAAGGTTTGAGCAAGTGAGGGGATGTGGTCCAGTGGTTTTTTTTTTTTTGGGTTGGAGTCTCACTCAGTCACCCAGACTGGAGTGCAGTGGCCGCTCCCCGCCACCGCAGCGGTGATCCTTCCACCTCAGCCTTCCAAGTAGCTAGAACTACAGGCGTGCACTACCACGCCCGGCTAATTTTTTTGATTTATTGTAGAGATGAGGTCTCTCCAAGTTGCCCAGGCGGGTCTCGAACCCACGGGCTCAGGCAATTCACTCACCTCAGCCTCCCAAAGCGCAGGATTACAGGCTGAGCCACCGAGCCCGGCTAGTAGGATTTTTTTAAGACCGAAGAACTTCCACAGCAGGAGGGGACCCGAAAGAGGTTACCCAGTCCAATGTTTTGAAAGGACCAGTGCCTTTGGGTCTGTTGACTGCTTCTGTTTTTTTGACCTTTTTTTTTTTGAGTTGGAGTCTCACTGTGTCGTCCAGGCTGGAGTGGCATTCTCATGGGCACCGCAGCCTTGACCTGCAGGGCTCAGGTGATCCTTCCACCTCAGTCTTCAAGTAGCTGGAACTACAGGCATACATACCCGGCTAATTTTTTGATTTATTGTGGAGATAAGGTCTCGCAAATTTGCCCGGGCTGGTTTCGAACCCATCGGCTCAGGCAGTCCTCTCACCTCAGCCTCTCAAAGTGAGCCACTGCGCCCAGTTGACTACCTCTGTTTAAGGAGCCAAAAACCAAACATTTCTGGGGGATTTCTTATTTCAAATATTCTTTTATTTGCTATTATTCTACTTTTTAATTTATTTCTGTCTTGTTCATTTGTTGAACACATCAGTGTCTGCATGTCTCCTACTGTGTCCCACAACTTCCCAGGTGTCTGGGAGAGAGAGGAGCAAGGCGCATCTTTGCTCTCCTGGCCTCATATTTAGTAGGTAGCAGTCATCAATCATTAAAGAAACAGGACAGCAAGGTTAGAGTTGCCGTGTGAGGTGCACAGAAACTTGAATTTGTTTTTTAGGTCAGTCACTAACATTTATATGGGAGATTTTACCTAAAAATTAGGATATCTTGCTTTTGTGGAAAAATGGGAGGAGCTTGCCACCTGACAGGCAGAGTTGGTCTACACTGCAGCTTTTTGATCAAGACATGGCTGCTCCCTTTAGAACTGGACATTTTCTCCAGTTCCCAGGATATATCAGGTGCTATTTGTCATCATGCTGCCAAGAGGAAAGATTTCCTATGCCAATGTTTTGGAAGCATCTAGTGGAGGGAGAGTGCCATAAACCCGCTTTTTTACATTGCCTGCCTGCCTGCCCTCTGTGGGCATTTGATTGTCAATCCTTCTTGTGCCCTTTGAGGAGTCCTCAGCTGACCACGGAGAGTTGGAGAATTTGGGATGCCATGGGGATGGAGCGAGTGGGAGGATGATAGGAAAGGCCTTTGCTCCAAGTTGTAGTGCTGGTTCCTAGGTCTGGTGACTCATGGTTTCAGGACACTTGCTTGGGGGTTAGAGCCTGGTGGTGATGAGACCAAGAGCCCCAGGTCCTTTTCCTGTCTGAAACATTCTGGTTTGCATGTCCAAGTCTCACTTCTCCAACACTACACCAGACTTTTGACTCACCTGCTGGCTCGTCTTCTGTCACCAGGTGAGGCAGGAGGGCAGTGTGAGCCCTGCCCCCACTGCCAGAGGCAGGACTGGGTGGGATTTTCAGATGGGCATATGTGGGCGTGGTCCTTGAAGGGTGGGGTTCTGTGGCTTGACAGGTAGGGAATGGTAATGAGCTACTATTGGTGGGATTAGCAGGCTCACCCTTCACAGTCCAGTAATCTGTTCATTTATTCATTCAGTGAGTTCTTGTGGTGTTGCAATCACAACCTCCCTCACTGAGGTCTCAGTCCCAGGGCAGAGATAACTTTATAGAGAGTTACTGCAGGGGATGTTGAGGACTTTGTGAGAACACATTCTGCCCCAACGTGACACAAATATAGTAGTGGGAGCCAGGGAGGGAGGAGCTAGAATTGGAAAGAAGGCTTCTCTGGGACCTGGCAGAGGGCCAGTAATGACTGGTTTCCTAGAAATCAGTCTGTGGTCCTGCTGTAGTTGGTTGTTAAAATGTGAGACAGAGGCCGGGCTCGGTGGCTCAGCCTGTAATCCCACGCTTTGGGAGGCCGAGGTGAGTGGATTGCCTGAGCCCGCGGGTTCGAGACCCGCCTGGGTAACTTGGCGAGACCTCATCTCTACAATAAAAGTCAAAAAATTAGCTGGGCATGGTAGCACGCGCCTATAGTTCCAGCTACTTGGAAGGCTGAGGTGGAAGAATCGCCGGAGCCCAGCAGGTCGAGGATGCGGTGGCCGGGAGCGGCCACTGCACTCCACTCTGGGCAACAGAGTGAGACTCCAACTCAAAAAAAAAAAAATGTGAGACAGAACCGGACACAGTGGCTCACGCCTGTAATCCCAGCACTTTGGGAGGCAGAGGCAAGAGGATTGCCTGAACCCAGGGGTTCGAGACCAGCTTGGGCAACTTGGCAAAACCTCATCTCTACAAAAAAATCAAAAAATAGTGTACGCCTGTGGTTCCAGCTGCTTGGAAGGCTGAGGTGGAAGGGTTGCCTGAGCCCAGCAGGTCAAGGCTGCGGTGGCTGTGAGCATGCCACTGCACTTCAGTCTGGGTGACAGTGAGACTCCAACTCAAAAAAATAAAAAAGTGAGACAGGCAGCAGACAGCAGATACTCTTGCTGTTGTCCTACCCATTGTGCCCTTTACAGTGTATCTTTCCCTTAATCTACCTTTCTTTTTTTTTTTTTTAGCTCTTGAGGAGCTCCCAGTGGTCAGGGCTGTGATGGAGAGAGTTCAGAGGGTTATGAACACAGAGGATGTGCTTGACTCTGGGACAGAGCAGGCAGGGGTGGCTGCCTGGAAGAGGGAGTATGTTGACTGATGTATGAGTGGGAAGCAGAGGAGAATGGCTTTTTATGCAGAGGACCAGTCTGGATGGTGGCAAGTACTCACAGAACATTGCACAGGTAGGTTAGTGCAGCGGGGACCTAGTGTTTGGGAGGAGCCGTGAAGGCGGGAGGAGCCGTGAAGGCGGGAAGAGAGGGAAGGCAGCGGGCAGATCACGCGCCTCTAGTCTACCGCACGCCTCGTGTTTTAGATCAGAGTTTCCTGAGACTGTAGGAAACTCTTTCAGGTCAGGAGTGATGAAGTGCTTTTAGGTGGAATAAGGACAAGACCTTGAATTATTTAGGGAGAAAGTTGTTTTCCTTTTTAGTTGTGTGTCCTGTCTTTGATTGGGTCATGGAGGAAGTTTATTTTGGTGCTACTGTGTCTTAAATACCTCTGGGTGTTTATCAGGGAGGCCAGACATTAGGCTTAGATCCTGAAGCAAGCAACAGTATCTTGCTGGGACTTAATAACATTGTTTGGCTTTCATCTTTATGGTTACTTTCTGTTTATGACAAGTAAACTTTCTTTGTTTTTTTTTGAGTGGGAGTCTCACTCTGTTGCCCAGGCTGGAGTGCAGTGGCACCCTCATCACCACCACAGCCTTTTTCCTGGGCTGAAGCGATCCTTCCGCCTCAGCCTTTCAAGTATCTGGAACTACAGGCGGGCGCCACCACGCCCATCTACTCTTTCTTGATTTATTGTAGATTTATTGTAGAGACGAGATCTTACCAAGTTGCCCAGGCTTGTCTTGAACCCCTAGGTTCCCAGAGTGCTGGAATGTCTGGTGTGAGCCACTACACCTGGCAACAAGTAAACTTTCAAAAAGTTTTAAATTATGAAACATTTGAAAACTTGCAAATGTTTCTCTTTTATTTTTATTTTTTTAAGTCATGGTCTCACTCAGTCACTCAGTCAACTAGATGAGTGCAATGGCACAATCAAGTCTCACTAATGCTTCATCCTCCTGGTCTCAGGCGCCCCTTCCACCTCAGCCTCCCGAGTAGCTGGAACTACAGGCGTGCACCATCATGCTCAGCCTATTTTTTTGTTGTTTTTTGGTTTTTGATTTTTGAGTCGGAGTTTCACTCTCACCCAGGCTGGAGTGCAGTGGCACGCTCACAGCTACTGAAGCCTCAATTTCCTGGCCTCAGGACATCCTTCAGCCTCAGCTTCCCAAGTTGCTGGAGCTGCAGGCATGTGCCACCATACCTGACTAATTTTTTTTTTTTTGAGTCAGTCTCACTCTGTTGCCCGGGCTGGAGTGCCATGGCACGCTCACAGCCACTGCAATCTCAACCTGCTGGGCTCGGGGATCCTTCTGCCTCAGCCTTCCAAGTAGCTGGAACCACAGGCATGTGCCAACACATCTGACTAATTTTATGATTTATTTTAGAGATGAGATCTCACCGTGTTGCTCAGGCTGGTCTCAAACCCCTAAACTCAGGCAATCCTCTCGCCTCTACCTCCCAAAGTGCTGGGATTATAGGCTTGAGCCACCGCGCCTGGCTAATGTTTTGATTTATTGTAGAGATGAGTTTTCATCAAGTTGCCCAGACTGGTCTCAAACCCCTGGACTGAGGCAATCCTCTTGCCTCCACCTCCCAAAGTGCTGGGTTTCAGGCAAGAGGCACCATGCCTGGCTTTTTTTTTTTTTTTTTTTTTTTTTTTTGTGACATTTTCTTGTTATATTACCTAGACTGGTCTTGGACACCTGGACTCAAGCAGTCCTGCCTTGGCCTCCCAAAGTGCTGGGATTATAGTTGTGAGCCACCGCACCCAGCCTCTCGTTTACTTATTCTTTCATTTTATTTTGTAATCTTTTTTTTACTGTGAGAAAGTAGGGTTTATTGAAAGGACAGAAAAGCTCCCACAGTGGAAGGGGACCCGAGGGGGTTGCCCCAGCCTCTCTTTTAAATTAATTAAAAATGTGAACAGGTTTGAAGAAAATACAGGTTGAGTATCTCTTATTGGACATGATTGGGACCAGAAGTGTTTTGAATTTTAGATTTTTTTAAACTTTTGAAATATTTGCATTACATCATCCCTAACATGGAAATTCACAATGCTCCAATGAGCATGGCCTTTGACTGTCTTTTTGGCACTCAAAAAAAGTTTCAGCTTTTGGAGCACTTCAGATATCATGTTTTTGGATTAGCAATGCTCAACCTAGCCAAGCGCAGTGGCTCATACTTATAATCCCAGTACCTGGGAGGTGGAGGTAAGAAGATTGCCTGAGACCAGAGGTTCAGGACTAGGCTTGCCAACTTAGCGAGACCTCACCTTTTTTTTTTTGAGTTGGCGCCTCCATCACACGGGCTGGAGTGCAGTGGCATGCTCGTGGCCACCCCAGTGTCAAGCTGCTGGGCTCAGGCGATCCTTCTGACTCAGCCTTCCAAGTAGCCAGAAGTACAGGCGTGTGCTACCATGCCCGGCTAATTTTTTGATTTATTGAAGAGATGAGGTCTTGCCAAGTTGCCCAAGCTATTCTTGAACCCATGGGCTCAGGCAATCCCAAAGTTCTGGGATTACAGGCTTGAGCCACCACGCCCGACTGAGATCTCATCTTTAAAATTAGCCAAGTGTGGTTGTGAGTGCCTGTGGTCCCAACTACTTGAAAGGGTGAAGCAGAAGGATCAACCGAGCCCAGCAAGTTGAGGCTACAGTAGTATACTCCAGCCTGGGTGACACAGACTCCAACTCAAAAAAAAAAAAAGGAATATCCAACCTGTATTAAGTAAATGCATTGTAGTGATGACTTAGAAGAAGTCGTGAAGCTAAGGAGTTAAAGATTGCAGGTTGGGAAATACTGGTATGATGGTCAGTTAATTATGTTACTGATATGGAAAAGGATTAGAGGCCAGGCGACCAGGGAGCAGGCGAGGGTAAGTATCCAGGCATTAGAGGGCAGTGTCCTGGCCTAGACTTGGGAGGTGGGGAAGGCCTGGATTGGATATGATGTTCACAGGCAGAAAGGTTGAGGATTTGGTGCCTAGAGGTCTAGAGGAAGGCACTGAGGGCAGGTGGGGACACAGTGGGTATAGCGGGCTCAGGACACCCGAAGAAGCATCCAGAAGGTTTGGTGCATGGAGGGTCCCTAGTACTAGAAGAAAGTGGGGGACTAGAGGCAGATGGTGTTGTCTGCAGAAACATGAACTGAGGTCATGAAGGTAAGATGGCCAGGGAGAGAGTGCAGGGAGGGAGAAGCAGAGTGGGTGCTGGATTGAGCCCTGTGGCTGAAGGAGCAGAGGACAGGGTGAGCAGAGGAGGAGCTTGAGGACTAGCTGGTGGTGTGAGAGAAGCTGGAAGAGCATGATGGGGCCACTACTAAGGGAGGAGCCTTTCTTTTTTTTTTTTGAGTCTGAATCTGACTCCGTCGTCCAGGCTGGAGTGCAGTGGCACACTCATGCCCTCCCCAGTGTCGACCTGCTAGGCTCAGGCAATCCTTCCACCTTAGCCTTCCAAGTAGCTGGAACTACAGGCATGCACTGCCACACCCGGCTAATTTCTTGTAGAGACAAGGTCTCGCCAAGTTGCTTGGGCTGGTCTCGAACCCGCGGACTCAGGCAGTCCACTCTCCTCGGCCTCCCAATGTGCTGGGATTATAGGCTGAGCCACGAGGCCCGGCCGGGAGGAGCCTTTCTGTAGGGAGGGTGTGCTGCTGTGATGGCAGGGGCTCCAGAATGTCCACAGAGTTAGCAACTAGGGGCCTTTGACATCGGCAAGCAAGTGGGCTAGAAACAGGATGGGAGGCATTGTCACAGAGATGTCCACCATAGCCAGGGGAGCGGGTAAGGCAGCCCAGGGGTGTTGTTGGGGAGAAAGACAGGGCCACGGACCAGGCCTCGTCAAGCAGTAACACTCAAGGCCAGGTGGAAGGTGACCAGGAGGTCTAGTGGAGGGAGGAGTCGGTCAGCTCCCAGGCATTGGTGGGTGGCTGGGGGAGGCAGTGTCGTCACTGAGATGGGATGATAACCAGAGAGGCCTGCCAGAGTGGAGGGACGTGTGCAGAAAAAGCTTGCTGTGACTGGCAGATCTGAGGTCAGATTTGGGATGGAGAGCTTGGCTTCTGGATTTTAGGATCGCAGAGTATGGCGCCCCAATGTTGCCTGACTTCTGTAGGTAGAGGAAGAGCGGCGGAGTGCAGCGGGCAGTGAGAAGGAAGAGGAACCTGAGGAAGAAGAAGAGGAGGAAGAGGAGGAGGAATACGATGAGGAAGAGGAGGAGGAAGATGATGACCGGCCCCCCAAGAAACCCCGTCACGGTGGCTTCATTCTGGACGAGGCCGGTATGTCACAGAGCTGGGCAAGTGTTGAGCGGAGGCTAAACTTCATCTTCAGTTTCATTTCTTGCATGTTCTTTTTTAAAAACACATTTTGGTAAATTTCAAACACAAAACTAGTAGGATTTGACTATATATTGAACTCTGGGTACCATTATCATTTAGCTTCAACAGTTTACAATTTAATAAACTTATTTTGCTTATTCCTTCTCATTCCACCACTAGATGATGTTGAAGCAAATCTCAAATACATAATTTTGTCCCACAATGTATCTGTGTGTATTCCTAAAAGATCCCCGTTTTTCTTTTTTGAGTCTGAGTCTTACTCTGTCACCCAGGCTGGAGTGCAGTGGCATGCTTACGGCCATCGCAGCCTCCGCCTGCTGGGCTCAGGTGATCCTTTCATCTCAGCTTTTCAAGTAGCTGGAACTATAGTCACATGCCACCATACCTGGCTAATTTATTTATTTATTTATTGTAGAGATGAGATCTTGCCAAGTTGCCCAGGCTGGTCTTGAACCCGTGGGCTCAGGCAATCCTCTCACCTCGGCCTTTCAAAGTGCTGGGATTATATGTGTGAGCCACTGTGCCCGGCCTCTTTATGATTTTTTATTTTATTTTATTTTATTTTATTTTTTTTGAGTTGGAGTCTCACTCTGTCGCCCAGACTGGAGTGAAGTGGCCGCTCCCGGCCACCACAGCCTCAACCTGCTGGGCTCCGGCGATCCTTCCACCTCAGCCTTCCAAATAGCTGGAACTCCAGGCGCACGCTACCATGCCCGGCTAATTTTTTGATTTATTGTAGAGATGAGGTCTCGCCAACTTGCCCAGGTGGGTCTCGAACCCGCAGGCTCAGGCAATCCACTCACCTCGGCCTCCCAAAGTGCGGGATTACAGGCTGAGCCACCGAGCCCGGCCCGTCTTTATTTTTTAAATGTCAGTTCCTGAAAGGCTCACACTAGTTGATACTTTCATGAAATACATCAATGTGTTTGTTTTCCTTTACCCATAGAAAGGGGGGTTACTAAGAACATCATCCTCTATTTTCTTGGGACTCTTTT
>CAUYQG010198636.1:0-24839 GCA_963574415.1 Tarsius wallacei | reverse complement strand
CAACCAGGTTCCAGGCCCAGCCTCAGACCCAGAAGCTCAAACAAGGAGGGGTAAGACACCTTTAGTAATTAAAAACAACAACCAGGAACTAGTTGAGTCTCACCAATACTACTAATTCTGTCCATTTTACTCAAACATCTTTGGCACTGCATTATTATGTAAAGTAAAACTAGCCAAGTACATAGAGACAAATATCACATATTATCGGTGGGAGCTAAGAAAGTAGATCTCATGAAGATACAGAGTAGACTGGTGATTACCAGAGACCAAGGAAGGGTGGGGAGGAGAAATCAGGAGAGGTAGCTTAATGGGTACAAATATACTGTTAGATAGATGAAATTAAACCTAGTGTTTGATAGATCAGTAAGGTGACGATAGTTAACATTAACTTATTATATATTTCAAAACAGATAGAGGAGAAAGATTTGAATGTTCCTAGCATAAAGGAAGATAAATATTAAAAGTGATGAATATCCCAATTACCCTGATTTGATCTTTACACATTATATGAATTTATTAAATTATCACTTGTATTCCAAAAATATGTTCATCTAGCATGCATTAATAAAAATTTTAAAATAAAGAAATAGAGAAAAGCAAAAAACTGGCAAAACAAATATTTTGTGGGGCCGGAAAGAAGAAATTCACTGAGAAGCAAATTATAATAAATTATTATGGACAAACTCAGGGATTGAACAAGTGCAATCAAAGAGATTGGTGAACAGCATCCACTAATCAATGCTCTTCTGGAGACAGGGACTATGCTTAAAGTCAAATGTATAAGAAAAATAGTTTATGAATTCACAAGATTGACAAGAAGAAGTAGAAAAATAGTGCTCACATATCAATTCAAATGCTGTAAATATCATAATAGTTGTAGAAATGGTTTAGAAGTTTCATCACTATCCAAATCATGTGCCATACCCATAAGTCCTTAGTGGTACATCAGTGTTGCACAGTATCCATGATGGTACCCCATTTTCCACCTATGTGGATCTTACTTGTATAACTCTTTTTTGAGAACAGTTTCTCCAAATATAACCAGCATATATTATTGACAAAGGTGAGTTTATTGCTCAATGATTAGTTTATTTTAAGAGAATACAAGACCAACTTGCAATTTTTTGGCAGTGTCTTAAATGGAGAAAAATAATATCATAATTTACTGCGAACTGGCAACATTCAAAAAGGGAGAGCTTAATACAGATTGGGTAAGTATTATGACACAAGAGGCCACTATTGGTGGAAATAGCAAGGTAAAGATTTTGAGGTTAAGAGATTAAAAAAAAATCCTAGGGCTTACACTGATGTTTTCCACCAAAGAGTTGAAGCTCTCAGGAATTTTCTTTAATAAATAGTCAAACTGCTTACATAGGCAGGAGACTTCTGGAGAAATAAAGTCATGTTAATGAAGATGGAGGTACTGCACAAATTTCAATACAGACAATAAGAAATGGTTTTATTTGTAGTGTCCAGGCTGAGTGTGGAGTTCATGGTTCTGGTTACCACTGTCAAACTAGTTGATTTTATTTTCCCAATAATTTCTCAAAAATCGGCTTCACAAAAAATATCTCTTTCTGTTCAAACATGAAATGATCTATTATGATTATATCTAATTCTAAGTTGACATTGTTAAATGTTTTCAGTTCAGGTGAATTCCTTATAATTGACAAAGAATATATAGGTATGATATTGTCTTAATATATGATGAAAGTTGAAGTGACTGATTTATGATACTAGAATAATGTAGCATTGCCTTCTTCAACCCTATTGACTTGATGTATTCCTTTTTTCAAAGTATAAGAATCAATTTCAGTTGTTCACATGGACTATATATAGGGCCCATGGACACCAAAGTTCAAATTCATGTTAAAATACAGTTGAATTCCAACAAGCCAAACAAACCCTATATTTTACCCCTCCATTATTCTTCCAGGCTTTATGTCTCTGAAAAATGATTCCAGAAAAGAGAAGGTCTCTGAGGAGCTTTATCCACAAGGGACCAGTGTAATCAAGAAAATATTGGCTCTGCCTCATCAGATTCTGTTTGAGGAGAGCTGATGTCTGGGGGTAAATTAGGAATGAGTCTCCTGGGTTAGGTAAGAATAACCCATTGTTTCATGTCTCTTAAGAATATTTTTTTATTCCTAAAATGCTGCCTCAGAATGTCTTTCCTTAATAAAATGTCGCACACATTGTTCCTAGGACATACAATATTTCTTGATATCTCCTCTGGAATTGTGATGCTCTGACCACCTTCAGTTGGGGACAGAAGTCTCTCCTTAAGGAAGAACCTTCCAATCTACGGACAAATATTGGCCTACTCTGCATACTCCTCCTAGAGCACGCCTTGACTTGCTGTTTCAGAAACTCTCAAGAGAAGAATGAGATGAAACTCAACCCAAATGTCAAAACCATAGTGTAAAAATTCTGAGTTAAACAGAAAATTATACTCATTTGGTGAGTAAATGCTTCTCTATGGACTTTTCTGAATTAAAAACTTCTTAGTTGTATCTTCATTTTTTCTTCTGTTTTAGTGTTGGTTGTATTACACTGGGTCACATTGCTTTGTGCACATAGTTATTTGGTTTTCACTATATAATCCCTAGAATAGAAATCGTTGTATTCATATTTATTGCGATAGTAAAATTATGATTACAAGCTTTCTCCTAAGCAATTACCTAGATAGTAGTATGGTCAGACCAACGTATGGTGTCTCAATTATTTTTGTTATTTTTTGATGTGAATAAAATGAGCTACTGTAGAGAAGAAATTATATAACTCCACTACTAGAATAAAACGAACTACTACAGAGAAGAAATTATTGAATTCCACCAAAGTGCTGAATCCCTAAGGCATTGGGTAGTGTGAGAAATTCTATGCTTTCTGACTATAGCATGATTGCAAACACCATGTTCTCTTTTCATTCACAAACTCTCTTTTAGGCAGTAAAGAAGAGAAGCAGATAGTTGAAAGACAAGATTTACAATGCTGGAAACTGCAACTCAGCATTATCATTTGGTGGGTGGAAATGTCTTGTTTTTGGCACGATTGTGAAGATCCCCCAAGGCTTAAATCTCACCTCCTCATTCATCACTCGTTGAAGGTTTTGTGTGCCCCAGTGACGGTGGTCTCTGAGAGAAGAGCTGTTGCTGTTCTAATTGTTATCGCACTCCAAATTTCATCTTGATTTATCTCCATAAAATCAATCTCACTCTCACTTAGCTCCTTGTGTTTGAAGGTGCAAATTAGATCAATTGTTATTTTTTTAACTTGAACTTCTCTTCGTCAAAGACTTCTCTGCTTGTATTTTTCTCACAGATTCAAAGCCAAGTTCAAAATTTACTTTCTTCAGTATCTTTCCTCTTATCTTCCTTCCAGTTATTAACAATTATACTGTTCACATTGCTCCCAAATTTCTCATTAGTAAGTTCAGGTTTACTCAATAGAAAAATAGAATTGAATTTTTAAACATTATAACATTGTCAGCTTTCTCTAATCATAGAGAAAATATTATAGTATCCTGAGTTTTAGTTTTATTACCCATAACATAAGTAGAATTTACTAAATAATCATAAAGATTCTTTGCAATTCATAATACAAATATTCCTTAAGCGCTTGGCCATCTACATGTATGTTTGTATGCACATACATGTGCACATGTACAGATACATTCGCAAACATGTAAATGTTAGGTGTGCTCTACATGCTCTCACTGGAATACAAGGTCTCACATAAGAAAGACTCTCTTAATCACCTTCAGGTCTTCTAATGTAGCTCAGAACAGTTTGCATGTTTAAGTAAAATAATTGAATTTTAAACATTTTCTAAAGGCACACATTCTAAGAGATTAAGAACTAGTCAAATAAAAGTAAGTTACTATTTTGTATTTATATAAAACAGGAATTTAGAAATATCTTTTAAATTAATAGACATCAGTTAAGCTGCACAACAATCCTGTAAGATAGGCAGATATTGATGTATTATTTGTAGGACTTGTATTGATAAGGAAAATGAATTACAGAGACTTTAATCTAAGACTACACTTTACTGGGAATGGCAATGGCCCATCTGTACAGAAACGTTGTAGAACAAAAACATTGTAAAATTTTTTATTTCTATTTTTATGTTGCCTTCTTGCCTCCACATTTGTGACTTTTAAAATGAGCATGTGTTAAAACTATTCTGTTTCAATTACAAAAGTAGACAAAAATGACAAAATATTACTACAATGATCATACATAACCCTAAAAACTAGAATATGCATAATAAACACATTCTATTTTTTAATATATTGTTTTGTATATATGTTATGTATTAGTAATATTTCTATTCAAAGCAGAAAAAGATACTTGTTCTAGAAATAGTAAGTGTATATGGAAATATAAAGCAGCCAAGAAATAAAAATCAATGATAATGCCATTGCTTAACCTCAACAGTAAATACAATTTAATTTATTTGTAAGATTTTTTTTTTTGAGTTGGAGTCTCACTCTTGTCGCCCAGGCTGGGGTGTAGTGGCACTCTCACGGCCACCACAGCCTCGACCTACTTGGCTTAGGCGATCCTTCTGCCTCAGGCTTCCAAGTAGTCTAAGGTCTTTTTATCACAGTGTTTTTTTACACAGTTGGGATAATATTGGAAATATGGAAACTTATGTAATAGAAATATTTTAAATTTTACCATTCAAAGATATAAAAAAGATAAACCCTCTATTAAAGTAACTACAATGAATTGTTTCCTTAAGAAAAATCATTCTTATTTCCTATTACTAAAATTAATACATAATTTTAATTAACATGGAAAAGAGCAAAGAAAAAATCTAATATAATTCAAGAGATCTCTTTTTGCTCATACATATACATAACATCAGCGATAAAGAAATCAAAAGAAGAAAGGAAGAAAAAAAAGAAGGAAGGAAAATGAAGGCAAGTGTAAAGAAGAAACTTTAAAGTGTTATATACCAGATTAATTTTAAATAAGCATGTAGCAAGAATACACAGCAGCTATAAGTCAGAAGAGAAAGAAAATAACTGATAAATTAGGCAATTAATGACTAATAATTCTTTAATGTTAAGCAATTATATCATGGAATGATATAAGAATTGTATTTTTTAATGATCATCTATATATTTCAAAACTATTCATTTTATGACTGATTAAAACATTTACTTAGTTACATTTGTCTCTCAACCTTTTCCACCTACAATTCTTATATTATTATTATTTGAACATTATCAAATATATAACATTTAATTTTTAAAGTTTTGCATTTTTTAGTATATTTAGTCTTACTTCATTAAAATTATTCAACATGCAGCACTAACGTTTATTCACTATTACAAGGTCTCAATTTTTCTATTAATATTTACACTTTTTTAAAAGGATTAAATGAGTGCTGAGCTTTCTGACATCTTTCAGGCCTGTGGATGCCATGTCAATACCTTGGTTACTTAGAAAGTTACTCCAAAAATCTGTATGAACCTTTTTTTATTAAGTTTGACTTTTAACCCTATCTATATATTCTCCCAGATCCTTAATTTTTTTTCAGTTTATGTTGTGTAATTTTCTAAATCCAGTCTAACATGAGCCTGAGTGCCTTTGGTTGTATTTTGTTAACATTATTTTACCTCCAGTATTATTTTATTTCTGCTCTACTTTTTTTATTTTTTCCATTTCTTGTTTTATCTTCCTTGCTGGAATCTATCTTATTCAGTCATCTTAAAATTACATGTTTAACAGCTTGTTTTTAGAATATTATCTCTGTTGTTTGCCCACTCAGTGATGGTGTCATCTATAATTTATTTTGACTACTTATAATTATTGGCCTGAAAATATCCAGTGTCTTTAAAGGTTCTCTTGGACTATCTTCTTGGGAAGATCAGTGTTGGTCCTATTAATCCCTCTTGAGAGAAAAAATAGTGTAGTTTATGTATATACAGTCTTTAGAACAGTCTGGAAGAATTCACACCCCAGTTCTATCATTCACTTACCCTATGGCCCTAGACCAATTAATTGCCCCATGTGTCGCACATTTTTCCTCCTCTGAAAAATGGACATAACTACTTCTTAGAGGAGTTTTGAATACTAATCAGGTTGATGTGTATTAGGTGATTAAAACAGTATCTAGAATAAGTGAGTGATATTATCTATTTTTATTCTTCCTTCCACAGAGAAGATGGTCTTCATGCCATGTCTGAGTGAAAATAAGACATGTTATTTTGGCTGATATAGAGTTCGAGCCACAGACATGAGGAAAAATCCTTTGGATTTTGAAGTTTGGACGGGAAAAAAATCTGTTGTGCAAGGGAATCTGACGTGTGAATGGTACAGAATATTTAAAGATTCTAAAGTGAAAGTCAGTTTTACTCTCACCTATATTATGAGTAATCATTCTTTTGATTACTATTTCTCCTAAAATAATCAAGTAGACACATTCCCATCTTTGCACACAGGAGTCTATACTCACAAGTTCTACATTTTTCATGAGGGAAGTGGATCTTTAACTTCCTATCCTCATTTTTTGCACAATTTCTTACAGTATTTTCTAAACTAGTTTCCCTTATAATGTTCTGTAAGCCTTTTTTTAAAGATCATTATATCCAATCATTTAAGAAATAGCAATAGATTATAACTAATATTAAGCATATCCTTATCTATGCAGAGAATAAGCAAATGACTTTTCATTTCACTTTTTTAGATAATGAATGAAAAGATTACAATTTTTAGATCACTCAACTAATAAGTAATAAAGAACTAAAACCAGACAATCTAACCCCGAAGGTTTGTTCTTGATAATTGCTTCCCTCATTTAGACAATCAAATTGCATATTATTTCCTAACTTAGACAAAGTACTAATTAGCATATTAAAACTAAGTAAATGTGTAGATAATATTAGTAACTATATCCAGTACTATATTTTGAAGCATACTAGTAAACAAAATGTTTTCACCATGAAATGTTTAACTAAAGTACACTGGGAAAAGAGAAAATGTTTTTCAGATTGCATGTGAATGAAGTGATTGTATAATAATCTAACTGAACCTTAAACTGAGTTTTGCAGACCTCTCTTGAGGAAGAGTGTCTTGATAGAGTAACACATACATAAATTCTTTCTCTTGTAACTCAGAGAATTGTACTAATTTTTAAAACTCTGGAAATGGAATTCTGAGCTTGTCAAAGTGATACTTCACATACAAAAAGTTTATTGACCTTCCTTTCTAGGTTCAGAGTTAGAATTAGGCCACAATGTCAAAAGCATCCTTGAATGTTATGAGTTAATCTCACTCCAGTATACCAAAAATTGTAACAGCTATATAGTACCATTAATAGAATTATGGAAACAGTAACTCAAATCAATTTTCTGTATCTGTGGCTCAGATAATCTAATATACAGGTTCTCCTAAATTATGTAGGTCATATTTTGTCAAAGTTAAGATTATACATGCATAATTTCAAACATTTTAGCATATGGAATCATGTGTAACTAAAATCATAAAACTAAGAAATGTATTGTTAATTTGTGTCACTGTTACAAGTTTCTTCTATGAAATTGAACAGAAATAAGCATTTAAGCTATGGAGCTACAAAAAATGTAGATGTAAACAACAGCAAAAAAAAAAATCTCACAATGTTTTCCACTTTGCCATATTGCAGTGTCATGGTCAATCTCACTGTGCTGGTGACTGGATTCATCCTCATGGGGTTTTCAGATACCAGGGAGCAGCAAGTCCTCCAGGCTGTGCTGTTCTTCCTCATCTACCTGATAGCTCTGGTTGGCAACCTTCTCATCGTTCTTCTTACCACCTTGGACCAGCACCTCCAAAGTCCCATGTACTTCTTCCTGAGGGCACTGTCATTGTTGGATCTCTGCTTCATCTCTGTCACAGTACCTAAGGCCACTCTTCAATCTTTGACCCAAAATAGTTCCATATCATTCCTGGGATGTGTGGTTCAGGTCTTTATGGTTGTTTTGTTTGCTTGTGCTGAGCTGGCCTTGCTGACTGTGATGTCCTATGACAGATATGTGGCCATTTGTTGTCCCCTTCATTATCAGATCATTATGAAGAAAGGGGCCTGTAAGCAAATGGTGGCTGTTTCATGGCTCAGTGGAATCATCTCTGGGTTCCTGAATACATCTGTGACCTTCTCATTACCATTTTGTAGATCAAATTTTGTCCAGCAGTTCTTCTGTGAGATCCCCTCATTACTCAAACTCTCCTGCTCAGAGAAGTACCTTGCTGAGATTGGCGCCATAATTGTGACAACATCCTTGGGTATCATTTGTTTCATTTTAATCCTGGTTTCTTATATCCACATCTTCTTCACGGTTCTGAGGATACAGACAACAGAAGACAGGTCAAAAGCTTTCTCAACATGCATTCCTCATCTTGTGGTGATTACTGTTTTTCTCAGCACAGGATCTTTTGCCTACCTAAAGCCAGTGTCAGAGTTCCCCTCTGTATGGGATTTGTTGGTGTCTTTCTTCTACACTGTGGTACCACCAACCCTGAATCCCATTATCTACAGCCTGAAGAACAAGGACATGAAAGCAGCCTTCTGGAAAATGCTTCAGAAAGACTGTCTTCATAAATAACAACAACAAACACAGATATTTCACTCAATTTAGACAAACAAGACCACAAGAACAGTAACAGACTCCCTGCTATTAAGATAAGGTAAAAATTTACACTTTAATGCACATACATAATTCACTCTTTTTCAATATTTTTTAGTCCAAATAAAAATACAGGTAAAATTGGATTTTCTCAAAGCTAGAGATTTTAGATAATAGAAAGTATAACTGGGAATCTATGACTTTCCTCTTATTTGTGTATGCCTTTTATTTATTGAAGTAAATTTATTATATAGATATATTTATGCACTTTGAACTTTTACCCATCATTATAAATTCAAAATCTGGCTACCTTATGTCCCCTTATGATGCACATTAGAATATTTCTAGGAGGTACTTTTTAAATAACAAATGACTGTAATAAATATTCTACTTGTCTTCTATGTACAAGGAAATAAAGCTGGCTAATAATATTAACCATTTTCAATTTCATAAGTTGATCACACTGGTATTCATAGTTCATGAACTTACTGATGTTTATTCCTAAGAATATCAAATAAATGTACTTTTTTCCATATTCACATGTTTGTTATGTTTAAAGCAGTTTAAAAATACTGTTCAATGATATTGGTTAAAAAATGTGTTTTTTTGTTACACTGATTTGTATTTTATAGATTTCTAATTAGTATGTATATATATATATTCTCTATGTCTTATCTACCACTTATTATCTATTATCTATCTACTGACTTATTATCAATTTACCTACCTATCTACTGTCTATTACCTATAAATAGATACAACCATTCAGTTGTTTTCTTCTATAAACTCATTCTTCATACCCTTTGTCCACTTTTCAGTTTGGTTGATTCCAATTTTTAAAATATATACTTGTTTATAGTCTCTTAACACTAAACTTTTGTTGATTAGATGCTATTGGAAGATCTCTCAAATGCCATTTGTTTTAATACCTTTATGGTATATATCATAAATTTAGAAATATTTAATTTGATGCATTTGAAGTTATTACTATCTCTCTTGCACATTTTATTTTTATTAACATTTTAATTTTCCCCAAAATATTACTTAGTAAAATAATCTATGTTAATTGTTTTCAAAAACAATGTCATATCCCAATTAGACTCAGACCATCAGAGACACACTTGCACTCTGATGAAATAAGGTGTATAAAGCCATTTCAATGAGGGAGATCACACACAAAGGAATAAGACAGGATTTCACCAGAGAAAGGGAAAGTTAGAATTATTACAGGAATTTGGGAGAAGTGTGGCATTTCAGTAAGATTTAAAGAAAGAAATGTTTTCATAAACTCAAAGTCAAGTAGGGCTGTGTTTAAAGGGTTGATATCAGCTCTAGACTGCAAAGTTAACCCAAAACTTATTTATTTGAAAATGACTTACTCAAGTTAGACAGAATGTCATGTTTAGAAACCACCAGGTTAGAGGTTGAAGCTGCTTCTCCACTTCAGTGTGATTATAATCTGCAGAAGCGGGGAGACATTTGGTTCTTAATGATGAAATCCCAATAAACAAAATGACTGCTTGTTCATGATTTTAGAGATCTGATCTTTTGAGTAAGCAAGAAAGCAATAAGAAGCTGTTTTAACACTTTGTAGTTATATACTATCTTTGAGATAAAAAAAATGCTTCCTGTTAACTTTGAAGTTGACATTTCTTGTGTCTGTTATCTCAAACTCATGAATGGCAGGCAGGTTTCTAAATTACCTTTATGATTCAAGAGCTAAAACTTTCTTATTTTTCGCATTATGAATCCAATGAAATACCTCATATATTAAAATCTATATGAACTCAGAAAATCAGTAATGCGCTAAAACCTAATTTAAAAAAAAAACTCTGGGTACCCAGGTTATAGCATTCTTTGTTACTTTTTGTATATTTGTACATACACTTTAATAGTGTTTTAATAATTCATGCCCGGCTAATTTTTTATTTATGGTAGAGATTAAGTCTCATCAGGTTGCCCAGGCAATCCTCTCACTTTGGCCTCCCAAAGTACTGGGATTATAGGCATGAGTCACTGTGCCTGAACTGCCTGTGTTTTTGAGGCCTTGCCCCACTTCAAAAAAAAAAAAACCACTATGCAGACCAGTGTTATGGGTCTTGTTTCCTAAGTTGTCTTCTAATAGTTTCAAAGTTTCAGGCCTTATTTTCAAGTCTTTAATCTACTTTGAGTTGATTTTTGTATGTGGTGAAAAGATAAAGTTCTAATCTTCTGCGTGTAGATATCCACCCATGCCATTTATGTCATGTCCACTAAAGGATAGTGGCTCATGGGGGACATTGGGTTGACCACACTATTCCTCTGGTCCAGCAGGAAAAGTCCCCCAACTGAGGGGAGATGCCAAGTTGACCAAATTGCCCTCCAGGGTCAATGACTATATCCACACCATTTATTAAAGCGATTGTTCTTTGATCTCACTTATATGTAGAATCTAATGAAGCTGAATTCATAAAAGTAGAGAGAGGATTGGAAAGGAGGATCTCTGAGTACTGGCAGTTGCTGGGAGTTGTAGCATGTCAGGGAGGGGAGCGGAAGCCAGACTGCAGTCAGGTCAAAAGACCACGTAAGTCACTTTGGGAGGCCAAGGTGGGAGGATTGCTTGAGGACAAGAGTTCAAGACCAGCCTGGACTACACAGCAAGATCCTGTCTATATAAAAAATATATAAAGAATAAAAGTGAAAAAGACTTTTTACATATCTGGTAAGCATCCCAAAGAAATCTTGAAAGACAGGAACCAAAAATTGGTTGGAATTTATTCTATTTTTCTAATGCACATTCACTCTTATAAGTGTCTTAGGTGTCATTTTTAATTCATTTTCTTAAACACATCCTGATTATTCTTGGTCATTTTGAGGCCCCTAAGGATCTTCCCCTTGACTCTGTTACCTATATGCTTGTGAGGGTCCTTGACTTTGCTGAAGAAAAGCTTTAAGAGAAAGTCAAAAAAAGCCAAGTAGCAGAAGGCTTATTAAAAATGAAAGTAACAGGGTAATATACACCTCAGGACAAAGTGCTGGTGAACAATAAGAAACATCACTCTGGATTGTTGGTTTGTGATTACAATAATGAAGGAACAGAATATTCTATTAAAGAGGTGGACTTTCCTGGAAATGGGTAGACAGTCTGGGAATTGGGATGCCACCCAATTTTAAACTATATATGGAATTTTGGGGTCCAACATGGGTCAGGTACATGATGGCAGTAAGAGGGTTCCCTAGGATATTTTTGTGTTAATAAGATTATAATGAAGGTAAAGGTTAGAAATGGGTTGTTTCGATCAGGAATTGGATACCAATTCCAACTTCCATAAGGGTTTCTCCTGCATTTTCTAAGATTCTTATAGCTTGAGGTTTCACATTTAGTTCTTTGATCCATTTAGAGTTGATTTTTGTGTATGGTGACAGGTAGGGTCTTGTTTTAATCTTCTGCATGTGATCAGCCAGTTTTCCAAGAGATAAGATAGACAAGTGGGACCTCATCAAACTGACAACCTTCTGCAAAGTCAAAAAAACCATCAAGAGAGTGGGGAGACAGCCCACAGACTGTCTAACATAAAATTATTCTAGGGAACCCTCCTACTCCCATTTTATACCTGATCCATGTTGGACCCAAAAAATATTTGGCAACTGTATATCTTACAAAGGCCTAACATTTAGGATCTATAAGAACTCAAATGTGCCAAAAAGAAAAAAACAAACATCCCAATTAAAAAGTGGGCAAAAGATATGAAAAAACACTTCTTAAAAGAAGACATAACACATGAGCAGCCAACAGATACATGGAAAAATGCCCAACTTCACTAGTCATCAAAGAAATGCAAATTACAACCACACTGAAATATCCACCTAACTCCAGTCAAGATGACCATCATCAATAACTCAGAAAACAACAGATGCTAGAGAGGATGCAGTGAAAAGGGAACACTACTACACTGTTGGTGGGAGTGTAAACTTGTACAACCTCTGTGGAAAACAGTTTGGCGATTCCTAAAAGTTCTAAAAACCGATCTCCCATACAACTTCGCCATTCCTCTTCTGGGAATATACCCAGAGGAACTCAAATCACTCTATAAAAAATATTCCTGCACATGCATGTTTATTGAAGCATTATTCACAATAGCAGAAACATGGAACCAACCGTGTTGCTCGTTGAACAAGGACTGGATTAAAAAAATGTGATACATATTCATAATGGAGTATTTACAGCCATAAAGAAGGACACAATTATGAACTTCGCAGCAACCTGGATGAACTTAGAGTCTATAATATTCAGTGATCTATCACAGAAACAAAGAACTGAGTACCACATGTTCTCACTCATAAGCAGATCTTGAAAGGGATTGGCAGTAGTTGGAAACCGCCAGTGAGATGGGAACACATCCCATCAACAAAGGTACCTACTTAATGACCCTTTGTATACCTAAACCTGAATTGTACTCCACATCTTTAAAATTAAAAAAAATGTAAAAAAAAAAAGGAAAATAAATGAGTTGGTTAGATAGCCATCTTGACTTCAGCTGGTTGGGCCTGTTTCAACTATGTCCTGTTTTGCTTAAGTTTGATGTCTGGGGACAGTTATGATAAAATGTGTTAACACCCTCAGGGAGAGGCCTGCTCTCTAGATTCAGTGCCCATCAGTTCCATCTCTATCCTTATTTTCTGTTTCTCCAAATATTTCACCACCACCAGAGCCCATGAACCTTCTTGCTACTGCTCAAACATGGCAAGGGAGTTTCTGTCTCAGAGCTTTTACCTCTTCTGTCTCCTCTTCTTAATAGTTGACTCCCTATTTCATTCATGTTTATGATAAAATTCCACCTTTTAAATTAAAGTCTTCTAACCATACTGTGCAAAACAGATTTCCTTATCATTCTCTACCCTTCACTCTTTGTTTTTATTCATTGCAGTTATTAATATCTGATTTTATATTATGTATGTATTAATTTATTGCTTTTAGTTGTCTCTAGAATATAAACTTGGTGAGAGCAGAGTCTTCTCTTTCACCATCATGAGCCTAGATGCTTTCTATATAGTCTTTGGAAAATTCAACACAATTTGTCATTTAGAAACTTGGAAACAATATAGCTATTCACTATTTGGAAAGGATTGTAATTGTGATAGAATAGCGATACACACCTGACACATTTTAAATCAAAGAGATTTAATGCAGAAAATTGGTTACAGAGGCGACAAAAGGGCTGGCAGGAAAGGTAAAGAAACAGAAAGAGGAGTGTTATCACCCAAGGACCACCTGCAGTCACCAGCGGAGCCCATGAGCCCTTCACTGCTGAGCTGATGGAGACTCTGCATTCCAGGGCTGTTTGTGGGACCCTCGCATGTGGATACGCAGCAACCCTGCCTCCTGCATCCTACCAGCGATGATGAAACAGCCTTTAGGGTGCCAGAGCCAGCAACCTTCACATGGTCCCTGCTGCCTGCAGCTGCTGCAGGTACAAGAGACCATTCCCAGAAACAGGGAAAAAAGACACAATTTCTTCTTTCCACCCTCCAATGTTCTCCAAGGCCTGTGCTTTCAGAGTCCTGCAGTAGCCAGGTCACACAGGAGTCAGGACAAGCCTTCGGCAGGCTGAAGCCCTAGAAGTCAGAGGAAGTTATCCTCCTGGCAAAGAAACCATCTGACCAAAGGCTATCACGAAAAGGCCTCTATGATATGGAATGTGATCAGCATCACTCTAAAACACACAGAGAAAAAAAAGTTCAAAATATTTGTCTGCAAGATCTGACAGGGTGAAGTTGCTTCTAACTTGTTCCCTGTTTTTTTCCAACTGTCTGGTTCATCATGTATACTTCATAAATATTTATGGTGTGAAGTCACAATATAAGTTTTAAAGCTTTATTTATGTGTGGGCAATTACATTATAGTTAATTTTAAATTTTTCCTATTACCAGTTGGTGTTTTTAGATTTTTTAAAGTCATGTCAACATTTAAAATAAAAACAAGCAGCTGGGCGTGGTGGCTCACAACTATAATCCCAGCACTTTGGGAGGCTGAGGCAGAAGGATCATTCAAGCCCGGGAGTTTGAGACCAGCCTGGGCAACATAGCAAGACCTCATATCTTAAAAATAGTGATTTTTAAAAATTAACCATGCATGATGGTGTGTGCCTGTAGTCCCAGCCGCTTGGGAGGCTGAGGCAGGAGGATCACTTGCGCCCAGAAGTTGGAGACAGCAGTGAGCTATGATACATCAGTTGTTTGAAAGTTTATCTGTGCAAGATGGGAACACAAATAGCAATTTTTCACAAAAATTTCTTAAAGTTTAAAGGAGGAAATGCACACACAAATACTGTGCAAAATTTAAACAGTCATATCTAACTCATGTATCATAGATAAGAATTCCTTAGTAGTGGTTATATTTGAGATTATTGTTAATATTGGTCAAGATTTTGAGTTTAGCTGTAAAAGGATATTTATAAAAAGAGAAAAGGCCAGGTGGCACACCTGTAGTCCCAGCTACTGAGAAGGTTGAAGTAGGAGGCCAGAAGATCAATCATACCTCTCAATAGCCACTGCACTCCAGTGAGACTGTGCTTCTCAAAAAAACAAAAAAAGACATGAGGAGAAATCAGAAAAGGACACCAGATATATCTATTAGATTCTGTAGTGCTCTTAACTGCATTTTTCTTCAAACTCCCAGAGATGACTTAACAACAGAAAACTTTCATTTGCTATCTTAATGGACACAGTAAAGCTAAGGATGATGTCAGTTTCCTTTCCTGTTTTTCTTTGTGCTCTTAACCCAGCCACACTCCCTGAGCCCATCCAGATGAGGTTCCACCAGACAGAACTGCAGGAGCAGAAGGGTAATCACTACTCTTAACTTCTTGTTCTGCTTCTGAAACATTCTATTAGCTCTTGCCAGCATTTTCTCATTTTCATCATCATCTATTTTTATGGGGAAAAGCAAATGTGTGTTCTTTTTTTATTTTGAATCTCATTTTATCTGATACTTATTTACTGCAACATATTAGGAAATGAGTTGTTTAATTTACAAATATTTATGGTCAAAATCATATATATCCCTATATTATTGTCTGATATGCTTGTTTTCCTGAGACTAAATTTTGCAAAGGAAGAATGACTAATTTGACATCCAATAGCGATTACTTCTGAGTTTAAAAAAACCACTAGACAAATGTCTCAATCCATATTTGTGATTACATGATGAAACTGGTAGTGGATGGTTTAAAACCCAGATTTCAGAGATGGGGGACAGAGAACTGAGGTAGAGTTATGAGCTCTGGGTCCTACACCTGGACTGGCATGTGTCCCCCATCAGGTTAGCTGGGAGATACCTCAAGGACTTAAATTCTTTAACATGTAAAGGCAGATACCTAAAGGACAAATTCTTTAATATGTAAAGAGTGAAAATAAGATGATGTACCTCTTGGCTCTTGGGGAAGATTAAATATGGTAAATTAGCATCAGAATAATTTCTCAAATGCTGTCAGTCTGAGATAAAGGTTTAACATTACTCTCCCACCACTATGAATGTTTCCCCAATTAAACACATACTAAGCTATTTACAGGAAACTCAAGCAATTATACAGAGAAAAATAAGAATACAAAAGGAGGTCAATTGTCCTACATGGTGCAGTGTTCTCTCCTCCATCTGGTGTCCCAGGTCAGCAGTTCAGTGTGGCTTAATCACAGCGACTCCCTTTTACAAAAGTGCAGCAGAGATTTCCCAGTGACTCACCCCACTACGTGCACTCCTGCTGTCCCTTGACCACTTGGCAAACAGCCTCCAGGTCTTCACTGTGCTGGTCACTGATCCACTCCTTGCTTCTCTCTAGCCACAAGCACAGACTAGGTCAGCAGGTGAGATTTGCAGTATATTGGATTGTTTATAACTTTCACACAGAGTTTAGCTTCCATCTGCCAGTCAGGGTGGGTAATAAAGAAATATTATAATTTTTAATCAATGTTTCCAAGATTTGATAACTATTTATATTATGGCCCAAAATGCATCGCAGTATTGTGTACTGCATCAGCACCCCAGATCTTGAAAATGTCAATATTATAGACTCTAAATCCATCCAAGTTGCTGCAGAGTCCATAATTTTGTTTTTCTTTATGGATGCATAATAATAGTCCATCCTGTATATGTACCACATTTTCTTTATCCAGTCCAGTTTTGATGGGTAGCGTGCTTGGTTCCATGTTTCTCTATTGTGAATAATGCTGTGAAAAAACATGCTTGTGCAGGTGTTTTTTTTCACAGAGTGATTTCAGTTCCTCTGATCTGAGTACCACATGTACTCACTTATAAGCGGACCCTGAACATTTATTATAATACCATAAGAAAGGGATTTTCAGTAGTGAAACACTGCCAGAGGGGCACATAGCATCAATTAAGAGTCCCCGATCTCAAACCAGGCAAAGTGGGGACCAAAAGGAGGCCTAAACTTTACCTGAACAATGACCACTTATCTACCTAGCCCTGAATTGTACCCCATATCTTTAAAATAAAATGTCAATAAGTTGAATTTAGAATTATTGCAAAAATATAAAATGTATTTGAAAGCTAGAAATTCCTCCTGAAATATTTTATATCATAACTACAGCTAAATGTTCCCAGAAAGAGAAACTTATATTTCCTTCCTGTTGGTAAGAACTATTAAAATTGAACACATGACATGTCAGAAATAGAAAAGTTGCAAAGATTCAGTCTCCTTAAGTGGTAACATAGAAGGTAACTCTCTGGGGTCTCCTCCCGCTCTGGGGGCTTTTCTGTCCTCCCAATAAATCCTGCTTTCTCAAAAGATAATAAAAGAAGTTCATATTAAAACAAAGGGGCTTGACTATCTTGCTATGCAGAGACACTGTTTTATTTACTTAATAATCATAATCCATGGACTCTCAGGAAAGTATGTAACTGACCAAAAAAAACTCTTCTTAGTGTGATATACACTATTCACCTAATGTATCAGATTATCGAAAAAGTTGAAGAGGTAGAATTTGCATAGGAGATCATCGGAAATATTAAACATGATGAGAAGAAATACATATTCAAATCCTGACCCAACTAAACCCTCTCTGAGGTTCCTTTATCCCTCTGCCATTCTCCTGCTCCACAGAGAGGGCCGGCATGCATCGGAATAGGCTGCTCTGTAGCGGTCACTCACAACCAGCACTACTCCTCAGGAAAGACTGAGAAGTAGCTTGTGCGTGACAAGCAACCTCAGCGATCGCAACTGAGATCTGAAATAAACAAATTAATGTCTTCAGCCTGTTGCAGGCCCTTGAAATTGCATATTTAGACTCTATGAACATAGCAGGGCAAAGATCAAGCATCTTCCATCCACCTGTTAGCATCGTGGCTTTGGTTCACTTGGTTGGTTCCATGTTTCTCTATGGAACGTGAGGTCCACTGGTGATCATGTATGTAAATGAGGGGCTTGGAGAGAAAATCCTGGATTCGGAAACATTACTTCACAGTTTATAGCTTGCTCAATGGGAAAAACATTAAACTGCACATTTTAAGGTAATATATCAAGGATTAGTTTCACTCTCTTTCAATACTTAATTACCATAAATTATGAATGAATTGAGCATTAAGGAACAATCTACTTAGGATTTTAAACAGAACACACTGAAAAGTCAAATTCTAAATCCACATTTGCTTGTGTAATTCTAATGCTGAGCAAATCTTGAAATTCCTTTACACCTGCTTGCTGTAAAATAAAATCTGGCTAGCAATAAAGAAAAAAATATGAGTATAGAGTCAAATTCTAAGAGCCCACTCATAATTCACCTCAAGTAGCACATGGGCACCTTCTTTTGACATTGTATTGTGATCGGTACTATAACAAAATGGTTAATGCATGGTCATTAAAAAGAAGTTTCAGCCTATACATACATATATACATATACATACACACACACATACACATATTTTAAGCACAGAATAACTAAGCAACCTTTAGGAGAGTGTGTACTTAAAAAGTAATGATGTAAATATTAACTCCAATGTTTATTTTTGTTGCTATTATTTTAAAGCATGGGGAAAATGACAAAAAAAATCAGAGTTTCTACTGGGCCATGCTTAATCATGGTGAGTTGGGTGGGGTGGTGAGGACCTCGGAGCAGCCACTCTCAGACTCACTCAATTCAACTTGGTGCCATTTTTTTCTTTGTTCAAAACCTGATGAAGAACACTCTTTCACCTTTTTAAAAATGCCTGAGATTAAGTATACTTAGCTGTCTTGAACCATGAGTACAGTATTGAGCCATGTGTACAGGGAGATTCTTTTGCCACTCTGAGAAGCCCCCATTCAGACTTTGCCTAAAGCATTTGTAATATGATTTGTTTTCTTTTCTGTCTCTCTCTCTTCTTTTTTTAGAGACAGGGTCTCACTCTACCACCCAGGCTGAAGTGTGGTGGTGCAATCATAGCTCATTGCAGCCTCAAACTCCTGACCTCAAGCTATCCTCCCATCGCGGCCTTCCAAAATGCTGAGATTACAGGAGTAAGCCACCATACCTAGCCCCTAATATGATTTTAAAGGCAACAGATACTCTTCACAGGCATCGTACCACCCACTTTCCCTGCACTCACAAAACAGGCCTCTCTGAAGGAATTTGGGTACTAGAGTTCTGGGTATTTGGTTTCTTTTTTTTTTCGCTAGCAGAAGCTGATTTAGTCATCTTGGTAGTAAAATGACTAGAGTCCTTCTCAGACCCAACAAAATTGGGGAAACCAAGCCAATTACTGATGGTCCAGAGTGAGAGGCTGTATGAGAAATTACCAGAGAAGACTTCGCAGAAGACGTTGGCACAAGCAAAAGATGAAAGTAATGGAGCCACAATTTAAGGAAACATGGGAATAGTCAAGTCATATAAGAGATGTCAGGAAGATTGGATTCAGGGAATGGAAAAACATAAAAGGGTCTTACACCAGATAATTACATTATTTTAAAATACTCAAAATACTTTATGAAAAATAAATTAAAAGGAGAAAGACTTACTGCAGAATTGGTTAGAAGGCTATAGCATAAATGTATATAACTTTTACAATGGTGGTCTGGATAATGGTAATCTGGAAGAGTGGGGTGCAGTGAAATTGAAGAAATGTGAGTAGATTTGAGCTGTGTTTAGGAGGTATGAATGGACAGGATTTAGTCAAAGTATGATTCGAAGATAACACCCAAATTCTGTCTAGGCAATGAGGAACATGAATTTATTGAAACAGGGATAAAAGAAATTCCAGTGGAAAGAAAATTAATAGGGTTACAATTTGTTGAGTCTGAGTTGTCTTAGGAAACTTAAGATAAAGATATCAACTAAACTGTTGAATACATAAATATGGAGATCAAGAAATTATAAAAGCTTTTGGGGAAAGATGAAGGTTTGGGAATCACTAGCAAATACATTGTTCTGAAGATAATGGCAGAAGACAAGGTTGCCAGAGGTTGGGAGAAAGTGATACAAGGGACCCAGGCCAAGATCTATGCATGTGTCTTCTGCCTTGTATACAGAATTTAAGGCCACTAAGTTTTATCTCTATTCCCATCACTACCTAGGACATAGCAAAATATGCATACACTATTTTATTCAACTTCCTTGCTAAGTTGTTGTTTTTCTTTAATTCATGAGTACTGTTCATATAATCTAAAACAATTTTCCTCATATAGTTGTTTTTAGAATGCACAGCTCAAGCTATTCCCTTATCTATCTCCCACAGTTTACAAAAATACTACAGTTCACACAAGTCATTTGCAAGAATGATGAAAATGGGGTATAAAAAAGTGAGTGTTTCTGCATAATCTTTCCATTTTTGTGAAGATTGGAGTATTCTCTACCACTGGTGAGTGTTGGTGGGAAAAAACTATCATTATTATAGAGTACATAATGGGTTTATTCTTTTTCTCACATGTATGAAATAAGATTGCAGCAATTTCTTTGATTAGATGAATATTGTTTGGTAGTAGAATTTTGTATGTTCATTTAATGCATTTCCCCATAGTCAGATACAATTCTTTATATATTAAAAAATAAAAAGATCTTAGCAATGTCATTGATACAGTTTAACATTTTAACAATTTCAAAAAATCTTTGATACAAATATAAAAATAATAAATATGTGAAAAATGTTTCCCAAGTTCCAATTTCTACAAAACTAAGCACTTTTTTATGTATCTTATATTACATATTTATCATCAATCAAGAAATTCTATTTTAATAGTCAATTTCAGAGGGAATATTTGAAGACTGCATTAAATCTTACAATAAAATATTTATTTGATTTAGACTGAACTAAATCAAGATGGAACAATGGAACACATAATCATTCATTGGTAATCAAATCAATTGCATGATTAGTATGAAGCTATACAATAAAAATATTTGTAGACTTTGAAATTAGACTCCAACAGATATTTGAAACTATCAAAAGTGTTAATAAAATTGAAAGTTTTTAAAAATCTGGATGAAAGTTAAAATGTGTATTGGAAATTCCAGAAAGTCCATTTCCTTAATTAAAATTTTAATTTAAAATATAAGCCAGGCTCGGTGGCTCACCTGTAATCCCGCGCCTTTGGGAGGCTGAGGTGAGTGGACTGCCTGAGCCTGCGGGTTCGAGACCCGCCTGGGCAACTTGGCGAGACCTCATCTCTACAATACATCAAAAATTAGCCGGGTGTGGTAGTGCGTGCCTGTAATTCCAGCTACTTGGAAGGCTGAGGCGGAAGGATGGCCAGAGCCCAGCAGTTCGAGGCTGCGGTGGCCGGAAGCGGCCAGTGCACTCCAGTCTGGGCAACAGAGTGAGACTCCAACTCAAAAAAATAAAAATAAATAAATAAATAAATAAATTCGACTTTTGACCTAACATTAATATTTCATTAGCATTCCAATAACATAGACTATAGAAAGAGAAATGCTCTTGTAAGCATTTTTCTAGATTCTAATTATTGCTGAAGTCATAAAACAAAAAAATGTTTTATGAGATTTTTCTTCCATTGAGAGTGACTCCTCAAAATGATAATTTTGTAGTTTTTGATGATACCATAAAATTAATGTTTTTCATTAGGTTAAATATATCTCATTCTATAATTAAAAATAAAAGCCGGGCTCGGTTGCTCAGCCTGTAATCCCGCACCTTGGGAGGCTAAGGGGAGTGGATTGCCTGAGCCCATGGGTTCGAGACCCGCCTGGGCAACTTGGCGAGACTTCATCTCTACAATAAATCAAAAAATTAGCCAGGCATGGTAGCACGCGCCTGTAGTTCCAGCTACTTGGAAGGCTGAGGCGGAAGGATCGCCGGAGCCCAGCAGGTCGAGGCTGCAGTGGCCGGTAGCGGCCACTGCACTCCAGTCTGGGCGACAGAGTGAGACTCCAACTCAAAAATAAATAAATAAATAAAAAATAAAAAATAAAAACGAAGTAAGCTAAGCCCAATATGGCATAATTTCTAATTTCATATTACACAAACTTTCATGTAAGCGAGGCAAAGTTACTGTTAGCAGAAGTGATATTAAAATATTTTGTGAAACTTCAATATTTGTCAAATAGTTTTTGGAACTATTCAGTATACATCCAACTAGCTGAAATGAAGAGTTCTGCTCTCATTTAGTTAGCACATGCAAATAAAAATAAATTGGATTCTGAGATTATAAACAGTGTCATCAATTCTACCACTGAGATGTGTCATCAGGCGGAAACACAGTAAGTTAACAAAATAGACTATTCAAGCACTCACTCATATGCTTTAATTCAAAGTGTCATGTAACAAGGAGTCAATGGTCTAATAATAATAAAAAACAATTTTAACAGCTTGTTTTGTACAACTTGTATTCATTTCATAATTTAATATAATATACAGAATCTTCATTTTTCAATTTATGACATTTCATAAATCTCAATCTCAACTTCTAAAAATTTGAACAAAGAGATGAAACAAAGGTTCATTGTATTATATAATACAGACATATTTATACAAATATGGACAAAAATTTAGTTTGTAAATAAGTATTTTAGATATAGAAGATAACATTTATGCTTAGCTTTCCCCTTTTCTTCAATCTTGATGCATTATCAAAATTCGATGTGACTTTCCACAATTTAATTATGTATGTCTCAATTTCCTCCTCTGTATAGTATTTATTCCATAGAGACATTAAAAAATATAAGCACAGAGAAAATGTTTCTTACAAAATAAGCAATCGGCAATTCAAACTTTTATTACTACTCAAATAATCATTATCTTCTTTCATTTATTTTATCCTTATTTTTATTAATGTTTTAATCATTCTCCCATTCAAGAATGGTATTACAGAACTTGTAAAGAAATAATTCCAACCATCTGTTTTATCACATAGATATATAGTCTGGCACAGAGTGAAAAACACAGAAGAAACTAATATTTACTTAGTGATTACATTTGTGTCAGCTTACACCATGTTGTGATAGCTTGTCAAGTATGCGCAAATACTCTCATATACTTCTGATGTAACCTCATGGTATGTCATTATATTAGTGTCGCAGCTGAAAAATACTTAGAATAAGGTGTTTATGAAACTTTCCCCTGGTCATTATTGAGTGCTAGTGGAGCAATGGTTGAAAATTAGGTCTAGCTGGTTCAAAATTTTATTTTCCCATTTATTATACAATCTCTCCACAGCTCCTTCTAGTGTCTCAAAAACTCTACATCTTAATATGTTATTACAGATTTCTTTCCAGAAAGAGAGAAACTCTACAGACATGGAAAGAGGACGGGCATAAAAATGATCATGTTACAAAAACAGTCATATGAATTAAAGATTCTCTATTGACAGGACATGACAGAAGACAAACATCACCCTGATCTTACCTTCTGCTCCTCTCAACACTACATCCCAAATAATACCCTCTCTCTCTTCTCTGCTGAGTTTTAAAAATAATTATCTACTTTTTTCCATATTCTTGCTTCCTTTTCAAACTCTAGCCTCTAAATTTTAAGGAAAAATTTTAAAAAAATCTATCAGGCTTTTATGCAAACTAATAAAATCCTAAAGTTTCTGGATCCATCCTAGCATGAGATCAAACTTTGACAACTGTTTGAACTTACTATAGGACTTATTAAGACCAGTGCAAATATCGTTTTCATCTTCACATTTATGAGTTGAATACCAGATTCAATAAATATCTCTTGAGTGACTGAAAAAAAAAGAGAGATAAAGTAGAAGTCACGGTTAGTGATTGTCTTCAGAAAAGCTCAGTATACTCTGCTTCTATTAGCTTTTCTTATTTATTTAATAGCTATTCTGAAATCGTATTTTAGATCACATTTGTATAATATTTTTTCCTTGAATAGACTGATTGTGACCTCCTTAAGGGCAATAAAGTTTAATTTCTCTTTGACTCATCTCCAGCGTCTAACACAGAGGAAGGCTGTGGGCATTGAGATAGAGGAAGAAACTGTATTGGAGTCAGAGAAATCTCAGAATTGTTTCATTACTAGTCTGCTTTTAAGTTTCCATGAAAAACTGATTGTGGCAGGCAATAAAGCAGGTGAAATTTGCAAAAACAACTAAAGCGTTTTCTGATAAGCAGTAGTGACCTGTAAATCCTAGTTCTTCCTCCCTGAGACTTAGTGCAAATGGGATGAGGTTTCAGAAGGTGAGTTTGGAGGACCACATACTCAGTAAGAAGGAGAGAGACTCCCCATAGAGCTCTGTTTAGCCAGGGTTAAAATAAGAAATACATATCACATATTTTTTTCATATTTATAAATATGCAATACACATATAAATCCATATTCAGATAAAGTTTATAGAGATTATATGCAATAATTGTAAACCGTATACATACAAATTGTCTGGGACTATGAAAATAGCAAATACAAAGTTTTAAGTGTATAAATAGATACTAAAATTGGAAAACTGAAGTAATTATCTCATATTCTAAGACAATAATAGTAATAGATTCTGCGGAATAATAAGTTCAGATATTAACTCTTTGACAGCATTTGTGTTTATTCAATATGACTGGTAATATTCTAAGCACTTTCATTATTTTCCTCATTTAACCTTCATCAAACCTGAAGTCCAACGTTCTACTCACCCTCTTTTTTTTTCTTTTCCTTTTTCTTTTTTTTTTTTGAGTTGGAGTCTCACTTTGTCGCCCAGATTGGAGTGCAGTGGCACGCTCCCAGCCACCACAGCCTCGACCTGCTGGGCTCCGGCGATCCTTCTGCCTCAGCCTTCCAAGTAGCCATAGCTAC